>PVHX01006611.1:0-98933 GCA_004024805.1 Geosciurus inauris | reverse complement strand
CAGCAATAAAAGAGAATAAAATTATGGCATTTGCAGGCAAATGGATGGAACTGGAAAGCATTATGCTAAGTGAAGTAAGCCAATCCCAAAAAACCAAATGCCGAATGGTCTCTCTGATTAGTGGATGCTGATGAATAAGGGAGGTGGGAATGGGAAACATAAGAGAAATAGAGGAACACTGGACACGACATGGGGGAGGCGGGGGGCAGGAAAGGGGAATGGGTATAGTAAAGATGGTTGATTAAAAAAATATATATATATATATACATATATACTGTTCATTGAAAGTGCATATAAAGGTGTTTAATATGAAGAATTTAATCTGCTTATAATTTTGTGCAAAGTTAGAAAAATTATGATTGTAACAATTTTTTCTATTTGCCTCAACAAATGTTTTCAGTGAACAGTGTATACAGCTTCTGAAAATTTGTTTTTTTCTGTTATGTTTGATAACATGTATTAAAATGCAATTTTGAGGAAAAAAAATTGTATTTATAGCTTTTGAATAAGTGATGCTACCTGCAAACTTTCTGAATTGGTTTGGCCTAAGCCTTTGATCATAAGAGTCTCTGACTAAACATATCTCCCCAACCCGTTTCCAAGAAATAGATTGGATTCCTTTGTAGGTCTCATGGCAGTGTCTGTTTTGGAGTTTGAGTTAGCACTCATGTCCCCCCGCACCCCTAAAAAATGGTCTTATGTCCTAATCTTTAATATTTAAATGAATTACCAACACCTAGTAGTCTAGAGGAAAGTAACCTCGTTAACAAAAACAGAACTGAGGAGGAAATTAGTTGTGCTCAGAAGAAAAGGAGAAGAAACTTGTTACTTTTTTGTTAAAGTAATGTTTTTTTTCTTTTTGTTTTTTTTTTTGGTTTTTAGTAAACGGGAATGGAAAAGTTGTTTTGAGAGTTTAATCAGAACAACTTTATATTTTGAAAAATACCTGCCTCTGAATAAAAATTAAATTATTTTAATTTTTAGATTAAACATGAAACATTAAACATGAGGTCTCCTCTGCCTCTTCTGTCAGAACTCTTCCTTAGTTAATAATGACCTTAGTTTTTGATAATTTGGATGCTCACAACATCTAGAGTCTTTTGTTAGTTTTAAATATTTTTACAGTCACTTAACGAGATAGACACTACTTTGCCTCCATTTTCTAGATAAAAGAGCTAAATCATAAGGAGGTCCAGTAAGCTGTCCAGGGTTACTCTTAGAGCAAGTGGCGAAGCTGGCATTAGACACTCAGCTGGTAGACTTCAGATTGTGTGCTGTCAGTGACGCTGCAATGAGGCTATTACTACGTCAGCACTTTCCAGCTTCTTGATCCTGGAAGGGGAAAAAGAGTATGTACCAATGTGTATGTGTGTGTATCTGTTTCTACATACTCATATAGAGATTGTTTAATATTGAACTGTGTTTCTCATAAAGCAAAAACAAATGATAAATTTAATTCCTCCAGAACAGTTTGAAAGAAAAAGAAATAATCTGTCTCTCTGATCCCAATGCTGTTATTATTTTTAAAATTATATAAGCAAAGTAGCAAAATAACAAAATTTAGTTGTACATTCTCTACATTTTAACCCCCTCTCTCCCTCCCTTCTTCCTTCCTTCCTCCCTCCCTCCCTTTCTCTCTCTTTCTTTCTCTTTCTCTCTCTTTCTTTCTCTTTCTTTCTCCTTCTCTCTTTCTTCTTTCTCTCCCTCCTTTCCTCCCTTCATCCCTCCCTCCCTCCCTTCCTTCCTTCCTTCCTTCCTTCCTTCCTTCCTTCCTTCCTTCCTTCCTTCCTTCCTTCCTCCCTCCCTCCCTCCCTTCTTTCCTTCCTTCCTTCCTTCTTAGAATTGAACTATATGGTAAGGGTGTGTAGGTCAAGGATTTCTCACTTAAAACCTCTGGCTTTCCACAAAAGGGAAAGACAGGAAGCAGAGCACAGGCAACTTCCTTTTGAAAGGAAGGAAGACTGGAGGCTCCATATCCTAGTTCTACCCATATTCCTTTGAACAGAATAGGTCATACGGTTATGGGGAGCTTCACAGTAGCTTCTAAGCAGGATGTCCGTAGGACTACCTTACATTTGGTGAATTCCACTATTCAAATATGGGCACGAGAATGTAAATGGAGGTCCTTTGGCATCTCTACTACAAGTTTAAATAATAAGTAAAAATTTCCAATATTCTCGCTAATGTATTTTTTTTTAAATTTGCTGGATTTTTATCATTAGAGAGACAGGCAACAGTGTGTTTTATTTTGATAAAATCATTCATATGTAATGTTATAATTTATTAAGTATTATTATGTCATGCCTAACTATTATACAGGCATATTAGCTAGTTGCTTGAGAGTGAATCCATCTGGAAGAGGCGTATGGAGTGGCCTCTTTACTTCTCTGGTCAAGTATCTTAGCAGGGCATTGGAATATTGGCTCTTAGGAAGACCTTGTGCTGAATTTGGGAGCTGGATTTACTCCCTCGGCTTGTTTGCCACCTGGGACAAATCATTAAATTATCATCTTTGGAAACGTGCCTTGTGATACACTAATATTTTAAAAAATGCAAAGGTTTTGAGGTTGTAATAATGATAGGGGACTTACTGCAGAGCAGATATACTGTACATAATGACTTTTATATTGAATATTGTTAAGTCATTGTAATTCTGTGAATAAACTATCAGAAGTCCATTCATAAATAAAAGTTAAATTATATTATCAATTACCACATTTTTTCAATTTATTGAGCTATAAAAGGAAGTGCCGGTCAGAACATTTTTTTTAATATTGCAGAATACATAGTAATTGAAATATTAAATGTATATTCATGACATTTCTTCATAAATAAGTGGATTAGTACAAGTTGAATTGAAATATTAGTTAAAATACAACTCTGTTAAATGATTATATTTGTATTATCAATTTACATAACATGTAACTGAATTTCCTAAATATCAGTATCCTTTTAGAGTTTTTATTTTTGTGATGATCATTAAATAATATCTAGACTATTACTGCAAAAGCTATCTTTTATTTGGCTAATGTCTAGTAAATACTAAAATTGAATACAATCTATATAATTTATATCTGGGAAAATTTTTTGATGTGCTGGTGTTAATCTTGTGTTGGATTCTAAATCCTGACTTTTATTAAGGACCTTTTCATGGTGTTTATATACCTAAATGTCAGTATACGTATTTTAACACTCATTTTTTCTTTCATTAAATAGCTTTGATGTTATATTTGCTGGTGGTCCAGAAGAAGTTCTAAAAAAGTTTCAAAAGACAAACCACAAAGTAGTCTTTGCAGCAGATGGAATTCTGTGGCCAGATAAAAGACTAGCAGACAAGTATCCCACTGTGTACATTGGGAAGCGCTACCTGAATGCTGGAGGTGGGTAACATGGGGGAAAAGTTTAATGCCAGACTGAATAAATTTTAAATACTGGTAATCAACATTTTAAAAATATATATAGTAACTATTGACATGAAGTTTTAAATAACCATCATCTTATGACTGTCATAAAAGTTAGTCTAAAATTCACAGCACATTTTAGTGTTGACAAAGGCTTTTCACACACATCAAGATACTTGACACTGTTAACAATTGTAGGCAGATAGATGTTACAATTTTTGCATAAGTGAGGAAACTCATGTCCATATTTAACCTATTTTTTCCCATCATTGCAGATGTGAAACTTAAATTGAGCAACAGATATACCATTATGGTACCTTTGAAATAATATTTGAATGGTTATTTTGTTTGCAGAATCCACAACTTAGAACTTAATAGATTGAGGAACTTCCCCTAAAACATTTGGCTGTTTAGGAAAAAACAACAGAGATCCAAGTCTGATTATAATTTTAATGAGAATTTTCTGGCTATAGTACAATAGGTTTAGTAAGTCTCCTTTCTTAGGAAAGGTTTATTTTCAATCTATAATCATGTAGCTTTTAAAAGTGGGCGTTGGTTAATTTGGTCTATTTTTGAAATATATTGGAGTAAGTGAGTGATTTGTCCTGTCATCAGTAGTCATGTGATTCTGCATTGAATATCTAGTTATACTTAAAGTGCTGTTATTATCTATGTCACCATGAATTAAAACACAAATTATTACACCTGCCTTTAACAAATAAAAATAAATTGACCTCAAATAATGTTTGACTTTAAAATATGTTTCTCCTAGACAGAGTTTAATGTAAACATATGGCCAGAAGACATAACCAAATAGGACAAAGGACTTGTTAGAGAGTTCAGCTGGATGCGATTTGCAAGCCATATTGAGACAAGGGATCTTTTGGGTGATCTGCATGTGTGTTGCTAACATTGTTTATAAGTGGCAAAGTGATTATTAAAGGATACCAAAGAACCAGCCTTATGCTTTCTTTAGTCAAAATTATTAGATGGTAGAAAACATCAATGTTTAGTAAGTTTGTGTCATTTCATGTATGATATATTGAGAGTTGTTTAAGGATATGAGATATATTTTTAGATATGTCAATTATTTTTTAAAACATTTTTAATAGTTTTTTTTGTTTAACCTATGTCTTGTGGATATACATAATCATGAGATTCTCTGTGGCATATTCATGTATGTACATGAAAAAGTTAGGCCATTCCACTGTCTTTCTTTATCCCATCCGTCCTTCCTTCCCCTCAGTTCCCTTTCTCTACTCCACTGATCTTCTATTTTGATGGAATTCCTCCTCTCATTTCTTTAAAAAATAGTTTTAATAACAAAATGTAAATCATATAAGGTATGTATCACATATTATGAAAACAGATATTATTTCTTTTTATTTGGGGAAATTTGGCTTTGTAAAAATGATAAGGAAACATAATTTTTCAGAATCAGTAATATAAACCATTGGAAAATGTTATGTGTCACTATTTAGTATACTTCTCACCCCAAAATTGTAGAAATTAAGACACACATTATCTTTCAGTGTTCTAGAAATTTTTAATTTGGCAAGAATAACAAAAAATGAGCAACCAGTGGTGGTTTTGCCATGTTTTCATTTTGCCTTATCTTCTCTAGGTAACTGTGATATTCCTGAACCTACTTCTTTGAATTCTTTTATTCTTATGAGAGAATTTTAATTTTGAAAATAAAAAGTATGTCTCCTTTCAATTCATAGGAGTAACAATAGTTCCTTTTTAAGAATATTGTATGTCAATGAAACACAGCAGCTTGGCTGCAATTCTGAAATTCAGAGGTGGATTCAAATGGGAAAGCTGATCCAGTTGTCTATGCCTTTTTCAGACACATTATTGGAGTAGTTAATGCTCATGCTCGAAGGCCAAAGGGAACAATCCAATTTTAGACTTCCTTTTTCCAGAGTACGACATACAAAACCTAGCCAGAGAATGTTTTAGCAGACACAGTAATGAGTGGGTCAAGTAATGGAAAAATTACCCAAAAGTTCTTGATATAAAATTTCTTTAGGATTTGTGCAATCAGTTACAAATTAGCATCTCTGGCACTGACATTAGAACCAATGTCGTAGAGATTTTCTTCTTTAAGAAACCATGCGTCCTTTGCAGAGGCTCCAAGAAGAGCATTTTGGAAGGTCACAGAAAAAATTCTTTCGTCTCGTTCTATTCCTAGTTTTGTCTTTTTCTCTTAGTAGAGTTGGAAAACATGAGTTCCCCATTTGTGTCAATTAATCTTGGGAGAATGCGATTATTTATAAGGAGTCTGATGATTTTCTGTTCTGTAACTGGTCAGGAACTCTCCTTCTGTTGTCGCTGATGTATAAGCAAAGGGCACTCAATAATTCAAGTTTCTTTTACGGTGATCTGTGAACCTCCCATCTCAGGTTAAGCCTCAGGACTTCAGAGTTCCGTACTGTTCAATGGAATTAACGTAGCATAAGTTTTGGTCTTACAGTTCTCAGTTCTCTGCTTCTGCTGCGTTGCAGGATTTATTGGCTATGCTCCATCTATCAACAGTATAGTTCAACAGTGGAATCTCCAGGATAACGATGATGATCAGCTCTTTTACACAAAAATTTACATTGATCCACTGAAAAGGGTAACGTTTTCTTTCTAATTCCTTTTTTATTGTTTTGGTTGCCTCATTCATTACATTTTATTAATATGGAGGGGTTGGAAACAAAAGGATTTTATGGACAGAATGGCAGTTGGAAACTGAATTGCAGCATGTTCTGTCAATGACATATTTCATTTAAAAAATTTTTTTTAGTTGTAGATGGACACAATATCTTTATTTTATTTATTTACTTTTTTATGTGGTGCTGAGGATCGAACCCAGTGCCTCATGCATGCGAGGCAAGCGCTCTACCCCTGAGCCACAATCCCAGCCCAATTACATATTTTAAATACAAGTCAAGGGAGCAAACAAATAGGGTGTAAGCCTGGGTCCTCCCACCTGGAGAAGTACCAGCTAAACTGTCCTTTTGCCTCCACTTTGAGGTCAAGTCAGTAACCTTGTCCAACTTGGGTGGGTCTGAAAAGAAAAGTGAAGATACAGGCTTTGTTTTTTCTTTGCAGTTTATTGAAACAACCTGATAAAAGAAACAAAAGGGAGGCTTCACTCAGCATTACAGCTGCATCTCCAGTGCGTGGCTATCCACTCCCAGGCTGCCTCACAGTAACAAAATGAATTATGTCATCAAAACTTCTGAGGCTAGAGATTTAAAGAGACAGTTATAAAGTTCCAGAGACTCTTGGGAGAATGCTTTTTGTAAAATTTTCAAACAGATAGCTGTCATTTATTAAGACACAAAGAATTAGGACTGTGTATTCTCTTGTTCACTTTATCTGGTAGCTGTGATCTTGTTTCACCACAGATACTCTGAAGCTATTTGATACCAATGTTCTTTTGTAGTGGTAAAAAATATAGTGGGTTCTGGTTGGTAAATCTTTTAGCCCTTCAAAGGTCTCTTTGTATTCCTATGAGCTTCTTTGTTCCTCAGTAAGTGAGAAGCCAGACTGTGTATCCACACTTCACCCAGGGAGAAACAGGCCACATAGTAACTGTAGGAAGTGGATCTCAGGTTTCCTAAATACCAAAATCAGGACTTTCCCTCTATTTCATGTAATAGCAACATTGACTTAATGTGCTCAGTTGACAAAATTTGTAAAATAACACATTTTTTTGATACTTTAAAATGACATGTGAATAAGACCACTCAAAAAATAGTTTTTAATTTTAAAATTAGCTGCGACAATATGGAAGACAGAGACCTTCCTGTGACACTTGAAACATGGAGATTGAGGGTACAGGGGAGACACTGAAGACAGAGCCCTAATCTGTGTCCAGAATGGGTAGTCCCTGCAATATGGTAGGTTGGTGTGATCCCTTGGCTGGAATCCCAGGGAGCTTTCTAACCAATTTCAGGCTACAGAATTTTTGAGAATATAGAACTTGGAATAAAGAGATAAAAGTGAAGTCCCAGAGAGGTTAGGGCCTGACGATCCACAGGGCTGTGGTGTAGGTAGAACCTTATGTCCTTGATTAATAAGACTAACTGTCACTCCAGGTGCGGTGGCACATGCCTATAATCTCAGTAGCTCAGGAGGCTGAAGCAGGAGGATCCTAAGTTTAAGGCCAGTCTCAGTAATTTGGTGAGGCCCTAAGCAATATTAGTGACACCTTGTCTCTAAATAAAATATAAAAAGGGCTGGGGATGTGGCTCAGTGGTTAAGTACCACAGGTTCAATCCTCAGTACCACAAAAAGAATAACTGCCACAAATAGAACAATTTAAATTAGCAGTGGTCTAAATAGGATAAATGTTTTATCTATGTGTTAATTTTTTTCCCCTCTGTCATATTAAAAAATTAAAAGGTAGCAAAAGACTGTCAGAATAGCTATGGTGTCAGGATAGCTCTTTGCTGCTCAACTATGAGCCTTTATCTGCTATTTTCAGTGTAACCTCCTTGCCCAAAATGATAACTAGAACACTAGCCATGGCATCCGTATTCTGGGCAGTGAAAAGTTAGAATAGTAAAATACAGATCATCTCAGTTTCATCAATTCTTCTTTAAGTAGCTTTTCTGGAAGTCTCACAAAATACCTTCTCATACTTTTCCTGATCAGAACATATTTATGTAGCTGCTCATGACATGCAAAGGGAATTTTGCTCTTTATTTCAAGCAAAATGCCATCCTGAAGTCTGAGTTCTGCTGTTGGCGAGATTGTTGGGACAACAGGCAATCTGCTGTGGGCCTTTGCCATACCTGAAATCGACTTAAATTACAGTTTGAAGAAAACTGATTCAAGAATATGTTTTATTATATTTATATAATATGAGTTAATGTTTCATAATTTATATATATGTAATGAATGTAATTTTTCTAAAATTTCTAGGATTATGTATTTGTGGGGTTGTCATTGGGAGACAAATTTGATTTAAGTGTATTTTGCAGCAATTTGCACTTAGTGCTGTCTCAGCTACATAGTTCAATCATTTGAATGTTTTCATTAGATGCTTAGCACAAGAATATTAAGTAATAATTCCCCCAAAGAGCAAACTGTACTGACATGATCGTGATATTGGCTGTCTTGTTGTCATTTTCAATAATATCTCTATTCTTAATTTTTAGGAAGCTATTAACATCACGTTGGATCATAAGTGCAAAATTTTCCAGGCCTTAAATGGAGCTGTAGGTATGCTTTCTAAATACTGGATCCATATGTCTAAAAATGGACACCTGCATTTTGAACTATCTTTTCTTTGTCAAATTTTGGTGCTGTGACTAAGGTTTGCAGTGTATACATTGCAACCTTTAAGAAATACTGAATTTGAACTTAGATAAAGTTCAATACATTCAGTTGAAATCATTCCTAAAATATAAATTTTGGTCCTAGGTAACTTGAAATGTAATCTCTTACCCTTTGGGAATTGTATACGTATTTATGAATTACACCTTATTATTAAACGTTTTTCAGTTTAAATTCTTTGTATTGTGAACTACCTGGGAGTATTGGAGCAGCTCCTTTTGACTCAGCTGCAGGGTAACTAGTGAAAACTAAATAGATAGGCTATGGAAGAATGTGTGTGCTTGTATATGAATGCATGTACCCATGTACATACTTGTACATGCAAGTCTACCTGTGTGTGTTTATGCAGAGATATATGTCTTGATAAAAATACATTAATACGTTAAATAATCAATGAATACTTTTTTTTTTTTTGGTGGTGGTGGTGTTGGGAATTGAACCCAGGGTCTTATGCATGCAAGGCAGGCACTCTACCAACTGAGATATACTCCCAGCCCCTAATGAATACTTTTAACATCAAAGTACCTTAATCCATTAATGCATTTGTACTTTCAAAATTAAAAATATGCGGAAACTCAGTACAGTTCTTCCTATCAGTTCATAGAGTAAAAAGATTCTGGGACTGGAAAGCATTAGTCTGGAGTACTCAGGAAGTGGGAATCTGAGCACAAAAGGAATGTGAAACCAAGCCCTAGCTTCCCTTCCTCTTTTTCTTGTGTCTCTCTGGATTATGAGGTCTGATTTTCAAAAACTGGAAAAACTACCAAAACTACCAATGGTAGCCAGTTAGAACCTCAGGTAGTCCAAGCAGCTTTAGTCTGCACATTATCATTGTCTTCATAGTAACCCTGCAAGGTAGGCCTGGGGCCTGTTCTGCAGATGCATGGGCTGCTGCCATTCTTATGAAGCCATCAGGGCAGGACTACAAAGACACTTTGCTTCCTCTGCAGAGTCCAGGGCTTAGCACCCCAGTCATTTTGCCTGCATGGAGTAGGAGTGAGTGAGGTGCTCTGGAATGGGTATGCATCTCTATCAGTGCCGTCCTTTGTTGTGAGGATCTGCTGACTTGAAGCGGGCACCGTTTCTAAGTGTTACAACATGCGGTGTGTTCTATCTACAGCAAGTTTTATAATAACAGACACAGACACACACACACACACACAAACACAAATTTAATGTGACTAAACCTCTGTTCTCTTTTGCACTCAGATGAAGTTGTTTTAAAATTCGAAAATGGCAAAACCAGAACTAAGAATACATTTTATGAAACATTACCAGTGGTGATTAATGGAAATGGACCCACCAAAGTAAGTTGCGGTGACTTTTACCTTGCTCTATATTTTTTGGAGGTGGACTATGGAGCAATATGTGGAATGTCATCATCTTTTTAAAAAAATCAAAAACTTTATTTTGGTGTGAAAAATTGGCTTTGTCTTTTATACAGTATATCATCTGATTTAACATTAATCAACCAAATTGAAGGTTTCTCCTCAATAGCATGATAACCTTTTATTCTGTCTACAGCACATTGCACTTCAGTGTTTTGTTTAATAGTGCTGGAGGAGCTAGCTCGAGAGTGGTCCTGTCTCCCCGCCATTCTATATCCTCTGAACAAGAATTGTTCGGGTTGTTGAGGATCATTTGTTTCCCCTAATTTCCCATTTTTTAAGTTAACAACACTGTGAAGATGGAGATATACTTGAAAGTTTCCTCCTGTACTCATTTTATATCAAAGTTAGCGACAGATATAATTTAACTAATGAAATTTAAGATGCTTTTTTTTTCAAATAATATATAATTGAGCTTGCTGAAAATATTATTGACCACAAAATTTATGGATGAAAAGTTTGTGTCCAACCAAAGTGGAACATAAATTGCTTTGAGAAAAACATATCAATTCTATACTTAAAACAATGTTGGACATGATGAGATCCTGGTTTCTTCACAACACCTGAAAAAGAGATTCACAGGTGGATTTGCACTGTGGGAAGAGAGATGGGGTGTAGCTTGCCTTTTCAGAGGAGGGAGGGGCCCAATTCCCACAACAGCTGCATATGTGGCAGGAAATTGGAAGGAAGCTTCTCCTCCACCAGAATGGGAGAAATGGATCCGCTCCTCTAGCTAATCTTCCACCCGCCCTTCATCCATCCCGCCCTCCTGCAGAGCAGTCTTTCCCATGGACTCTCCTTTTCTTTGTTTCATAATCACTTTTCTAAGCTCTGTTTTCTTCTCATCAGTGTTTTAAAGACCCTCAAGTCTTTCCTTCCTATAAATAAAACAAAACAAACAAATGGAAAACCAAAAAACAAGTTGAAGTAAATCTCCCTCCTCAGCATACACTGCCTTCTGCTCTGCTCTGGCTTTTCTCCTCCTCTGTACACTACACTTCTTAAAAGCACATGAGTACTGTCCCCTCTGCCCCCTCCATCACACCACACAGGGAAGTGCTCCTGGCCTGGTCTGTTGGTGGCATTGCTGTTGAGCACTGGAACTCTCTCCACCTGAAGTCAGCATCTGAGAATGCAGATCCACTTGGGTTCAACCTGAAGCACTCTTTCCCATGATGCTCTGCTTCGTCTACTAATTTTCTGGTCTTTGCTCTTCCATCTTTTTTTTTTCTTTTTTAATGTACATTATGACAATTTTACACCGTGTGTGTGTGCGTGCACATTGTATGAATGTGTGCATGTATGCACCTATGTGTATGTGGGTGTGCATAAATGTGTGCATGTATGGTGATTCTTTCCCCTTACTAGTTTAGTCAATGCTCACAGGTGCCAATCCAAGGCCTCTTCCTTTTCTCTTCTACACGTACGTACGTGTTCCTGGGTACTTCGCTTCCTTCCCCGTCAGCAGATTCTCTCTTAATGCTGATGGTTTTTCAATGCTGACTCCCCTTCCTGTTCTTCCAGAGCTCCAGGTCTGAATGCTCAGTGGAAGATTCCAGAGCTTAAAGCCTCCTTTCATCTGGGATGGTCAACCAGAATCTGGGTTTTGTTTTGGCTCTGGACCCTCCCTGCTTCCCTTCCAGGAGCTCCTGTTCTAACTCTTGTGCATGGTGTTTTTATCTTATTTTCTCAGTGCCCATAGCAACTTCCCTGGTTCAGGCCACTGGCAACCAGTTGCTCAACACCCTCCTGCCCCTATTAACCTGAAACTAGAATATTCTGCTGAAGCAGAATCCCTGCCACATCCCTCTCTGCAGTGGGCTCTCCTATATGGCTCTCCTGCATGTAGGTCTGAGTACCACATCTGATCTTGTCATACTAGGCCCTTTCTTGTTCTTCTGCTTAGGTGGCCACCAGCCTGCTGCCGTATCCACTCTCCCACCCATTCTGGAATCCTGTGCTCCTGCCTCCCTACCTGTGATGCCTTGTTCACTCATTAGGTGTCAGCTTGGTTTCAGATCCTCAGGCCTGCTGTGTGCTTCTGAAATACCTGAAACTTCTTCCATCACAGTATCCACCAGACACTGGACAGACTGGGATTTAGCAGTGTTCCTGTCCCTCGTTATTACAGGGCCTTTAGCGGAGGAATCACGGAAATCATACCTGCCATTCACTTTTATCTTCCCAGGCCCAGCCATGAGTAACATATATTTAGCCTTTCACAGATTTTAACTGAATATTGGAGTCAATAAACCATCAATGATCTATGGCCTAGCATTATTCTTGGGAGTGATAAAAAAGTTTTTTTGTTTTTTTTCCAGGCAAAAATGTCATAAAATTACTGTGAGCCTCTGGAATGTTTATAGGCAAGATTGATAAATGGATAAATTTTGTTTATGGAGTCCTTTACTGTCTTGTCCGTTTTGATCTTCATTGTCTCTTCAGAGCCAGTTAGAAAGGGGCTGTTACAACCCAGCATCTCCCATGATGAGTGTCCTCTTCTTCTTGGGGATATGATATCTTAGTCAGATTTAAGTGTCTTCAAAGAGTAAACTTGGTCCTCAGAATTTAGCGATTATGCTTCAGGCCTGATGTTCAGTGACTTTGGTGTAACTCACTTCCTTTAAAGCGTTCAGGGTGGAGCCGCCAGTCAGAAGCTGTATAAAGGTGGCCAAAGGGCTTGTCTCAAGCACAGGAACACCATTTCTCCATTGTGTAGAAAGATCTGAGAAGGTTTAGGTATTCTAGGAAATGTTTTCCGTTTGGGTGATGAGTGTTTCCTTTCAAGCTCTGGAGTGGTCCTATTATATTTTCTCTGCCTTCGCCCCATCTAGTGTATTTTCTTGTTTGGATTTTGGTTCTGGGTATAGAACCTGGGGCTGTGTGTGTGCTGTGGCAAACACTCTGTCCCTGAGTCACACTCCCAGCCCTCCCTATTTTTTCCTTTGAGATAGAGTCTTGAGTTCCCAGGTTGGCTCTGCACTAGTGGTCCTCCTGCCCTGATGCCCCCCAGTAGCTGGGATTGAAAGTGTGCACCACCATGCCCAGCCTGTCGAGTACATTTTCTGCTAATTCTATTGGACAACAAAACACCAAATAGAATTTGTTTAAAAACTGTGTTTGGTATAATATAAAAACTTGAGAAAAAATTGTATAAATAAGCATTTGACAAACAATATTTTATTTCATGCAAATGTGTTAAAAATAGATTAATATGCAGATACCATTTGCTTCCTTTGTTCAGGCAGATGGGAAAAGAAAACAGACTAGTAAAAAATTCATTTAGCCATCATAAAAGGTGAATTTTTATGTTGGCTTTACTGCTCAGTAAAGTATGATTATGATGTCAATAGTTTTGAGCCATAATATTGAACTAAATCATAATTTAAGCCATATTTAATTTTAAAAATATATATTCTGTAAATGATAGAATACCAATGTATATAAAAATGAATTTATTTCTTATTTTCTCTAAATCTGATTTTTAGGAAAAATTTAAGAATTATAACTAATTTTAAAAATCACTTATAATCTACTACAATCATATAGTTTTTTATGTGTAGCTGCTTTCAGTTTTTATGTCCTTTTGGTGGCTATTCATGTGTGTTCATGTTTTTATTATTATTTTTTCACAATGGTGTATAAATAATTTTGTGGCTTTTTAAATTTACATTTTTTTGAAACAAATTTCTGTATTCTAAATAATTTCATGCCTTTCGAGGTACAATCAAATATAAATCAATTTTGCTCATATTTATGACTTTGGTTTGAAACTTTATATTTTTTTTCCTGAAGCTCCTAATTTATGGGTAAGATGCCATAAGATGCTTATTTTAATGGTGAGGCTTGCCATCTAAAATCAGATAATAAATATCTAAAAGTAATCATCATAAAGTGGGTAGTACATTTATATACAGATTAGATAAACAGGCATGATCAAATCACCTGCTTTGCACATGATAGCAAGTCATTTCTGCAACTGATTTGATTTGTAATAAAGATAGTGAACTTAGTGTTATGAATATAAACCACAGTGCTTGGATCACTATGACCTTGAATAATGCATGATTTTTTAAAAAGAAGAAAGCAAAGAAGGAAAAAAGGAAAGGACTTGTCTGGAAAAGTCTCTCTGCCAATGACAATGACATCATGCCTGGAAATATTTTGGTATTGTGAAAGAAGAGCCAGTAAAACACTACCACCTCGTAGCCGGGAGTGCCCAGAGCAGCCCAAGTACATAAACAGTCGTCCACACCTGCAGAGCTGCCAGCACAAGTGTCTGCAGTTTTTATGAAGAAAACAGATGTGAATTGGGGTGGCTGAATTGATGGTGGATAACCTCAGTCTGTGTGGTGAGAGACCCGAAAGATGGAGGTTTTCATTCAAAAGGAATGCTTCCAGAACTCTTAATTACCTGTGAAAGAAGCTGAAGTACCTAGCAGAGAGTGGACAAGCTACAAAATCAAATTTTAACTCAGAAAACTCAAGTCAGTGCCTTTTGATGCTGTCATCTCTTAAAACTATTGATCATTTTCAGATTCACATGGGGATTC
Source organism: Geosciurus inauris (assembly GCA_004024805.1). Classification (NCBI taxonomy): domain Eukaryota; kingdom Metazoa; phylum Chordata; class Mammalia; order Rodentia; family Sciuridae; genus Geosciurus; species Geosciurus inauris. The sequence goes on along the minus strand of PVHX01006611.1, from coordinate 84,257 downwards.
CAGTAGACTGATCAATAAGGCATGAATAAATATTAGTTTTTCTGAGGTTTCTGAGATAGGGAAAGTATTAATCTTTATATGTGAGGGATTTTAAATATGTGCAAACTTTTGGGATCCTTCCCATGAAAAGTTTCTTTCCCTGGATGTTTTAATAAAATTGTACATTCCATGCTTGTTTTTTTCTATCTCTTTTTAAAATAATGCTCAATAATGGACCCATCTTCACATGAAATCTGTTTGTTGTCTTTCTCCCAAACCATAATATTTTGTAGGACATGAGTAGCATGTGTCCTTTGACAGTCAACAGTACACTTTTGTTTCTGTTTTTGTTAGAGGAACACATTAGACTGATCACACTCACTCTTGAAATGTCGTTAGTGAATGTCATGACTACATATTTCCTGCCTTGTAATTTGCTTCCCGAATTATCGTGTAATCCAAAAGAAATGTGCATGAGTTACTTGTCCATGTCTTCTGATTTTACTGCAGAGGTCAACTGTAGCTATATCTACAGTATGTTATAGCACAAAGAGTTTCTCATTTTCATTCATAGTGTGCTTACTTCAGCAGCATTTATGTCAAAGATTTAGTTCAATAGAAATGTTTGGACAGAATCCCAAATATTTGGGAGGAATCTGGGAAATTGGCTTTGGACTCATTTCTCAACTAGGATCTCTTTTAAGGCCTTAGGAAATTAGGAAAATCCAGTTGGCATTTCTCTAATTTTTTTTACCCTTCATGTTTATTAATACATAAACTTTTTTCATTTGATTTTATGCTACCTTTCAAATGAAAAAATAATTATCATATAAACAGAATGCAGATTTAGGTGTTTTATTTTAACAGTAGTATAAAATTACAACCAAAGTTCTATCATCCCTTCACTGTCTGGAGGTGAAAAAAATCTATAAATGCTTCTGCCACTACTGGTATTAAATTATAGAAGGAATAGTAACTTTTTTTATTATTTATGTATTGTCAGAATTTCCCTTAAAATGCTCAAACCTAGGGGCTATTCAAGAGTTTTTAGGGCTGAGAGAAAATCTTAATCTGTTTACTTCTCTACCCTGTTCACCTCCCTCAGTACCACGTCCCCAGAAAAAAATCACATACAGATCAAGATCATAGATTTTACAGGTAAAATGAATGCCAATACAGGAAACCATAATTTAGTTTAACTTATTGTTGATATGATTTATCGATTGATTTATTTTAATCCACAGTGTCTTACTTTAACTGTTGATGGGATTTGTTGATAGGATATATTTTTTATTTATTTTAATTAGTTATACATGACAGTATACATAGATGAGGTATAATTTCTTATTTTTCTGATTGCACATGTTTATAGGATCTGTTTCAATCTTTTCCTGAAACAGTGCCCAGAAGTCTGGTAAGAGGTCCCTTTGCCCCTGTGAATGGGTTTCTGTGCTAGCTCTTTAAACATATTTACCTTGTTACTAACTTAGCATTCACATGACTCATTGTGTTTTTGCTAGTAAGTTTAATTTGCTATTTAACTTACATATTTCATTGTTTGACATATTTTAAATTATCTTTTCCATTATTGTTCCTATATGAAATAAAATGACCTTCATGATTTATAACATGTCTTAACATTTCTAGACATAATCTGCCCTGCCTAAGGGTTGTGTCTGACAAAGACTGTTACTGTGCACGCCTAAGTGATAAATATTGGTAGAGTTACGAAAGTCGTGTACCTAGTGCAGAGATCACTTTTTGAAGTTAGGTGATTATAGAATGAAAGCACATTGGTGGGTGAGGCTTACTTTTGTTCATCTCATTTTCTATCCTTTACTAGATTCTCCTGAATTATTTTGGAAACTATGTTCCTAATTCATGGACACAGGATAATGGCTGCACTCTCTGTGAACTTGATACAATTGACTTATCTGCAGTAGATGTAAGTAGAATGGCCTGTGTGAAATGAAGTACTAAAAGGTGCATTGTGCTAAAATGCAGTGATTTATAGGGAAAAGGGGCAAATTATTCTGTAGTTTTGATTGTATAATAGGTAATGGGCTTACAATGTTAAGACAGTGATTCAGAAAATAGCTTGATTTTTGTTTCTGAACTGTTTTTGAAAGCTAAGCCAAGTAATAATTGAACTCAGTAAAAGGGACTTGATTTTTAATATCTAATAATATTATTGGTTACTCTTGTGTTATTTTAGTCCTTTGGTATGGTCAAAGCATTAACTTACACAGCTTCAGAATTTTTATTGATTAATTTTATCTGTGCATGAGTTTTAAATTTGATCATGTAAAAAAATAACATGATTATCTAAGGACTGTTCTAAGTGCTTTACAAAGTAACTCATTTAAACATCATAAATGCCTAGGTGGGTATTATTAGTGATTTGTTTTTATAGATGAGAAAACTGAAGCACATAAATGTAGTACGTAACTTGCTTAAGGACAAATATGAAGTATGGATTTGAATTTAGGTAATGGAGCTCTAGGCTCTGTGTTATTGACCCTGCACAGTTTTTGTGTTTGTTATTTTTTGTTTGTTTGTTTGGTACCAGGGAATTGAACCCAGAGGCACTTTACCACTGAGCTACATCCCCAGACTTTTTTATTTTTCATTTTGAGACAGGGTCTCACTAAGTTGCTGAGGGCCTTACTTAGTTGCTGATGCTGGCCTCTAACTTGCAATCGTCCTACCTCAGCCTCCTGAGCCTTTGGAATTACAGGAATGTGCCACCATGCCCAGCATATCACTGCACAGTTCTACCTGCATGTCATACTATACACCAACCTTGGTGTTACTTATGGATATTTCATAGTGAATTGTAGCTGTAATTTATCATATCCAAGCAATTGAAAAAAATTATTATTTGGCCATAGAACAGTTTTATACTCCTTGTTCCATCATTTGAGAGAGCAAGTTTAGAACATCCTATACTAACATTATTCTTTCACAAAATTGCTCTAATAACTTGGAAGAATATTAGGAGTATGAGCAATTGGATTCTACAGAGTAATTTTACCATTAAGGATAATTTTCCCCTTCATTCAACATTGGTCTATTGACTGGCTCCAGCATGCCCACTAAGTAAAAGCAATATAGACCATTAGAAAACTCCTCGGAACATACTTCTGATACTTCATAGTTCCGTACATTTGCGGAATATTTTCATTTTAATGTACTCAGGCTCCTGAATTAAATAATTTCTATTTAATTTACCACCTAAAGAGAGGATAAAGAGTAACTTGTCTACATTTAGGAGCTTCTGAATAAAACCCTGTTTTACTTGAAAATAAAACTTTCTGGCCAGTCTTTCAAATAACAAACTGAATGTTTCCTATCTGGAAAGAATGCCAGGATATTTCTGAATGAGGCTGCATCATGAAGATGTTTAAAAATTCATCTTGATCTATTTTGCAGAAAGTAGTATTCTTTGGAGGAAGAATTAATGCTTTTTATCTGTTTTATTTTCTTTTGTGTAAAGTTTCTTGAGCAAAGACAGAAAACATTTGCATTAATATTTTTTATTTTATTTTTTGTGTGTAGCAGTAAATCACCTGATTCTGAAGCTATTTTGTCTGGTAGCCTGTTAAAATATACTAGAAAGTATAGAAAATATACTAATATTATATAGAAAATATTAGTATTTTCAGTATAACATTAAAGGAATGTAAAAATCTATTAGTGAAATGAAACAAAAGGGGACATTTGAGGTTAGAAATTAAGTCCTCCATGATTGTTTTATTTGAGCTACAAATTAAGTGCCTAACTTTGAGCCATGTGAACAAAAAGGTTCTGCATTCTGGCTGCTTAGACAAAGCTTCAAAACAGCTTCAGATCTGAAGACATTTCTTGAAGGGCTATCATTGACCAGAAGAGGAGACTGTATCCATAATTACATCCATGCAGTAGATAGGAGAGTCTTCTCTTTAAACATAAAAAACTAGCATGTGCTTCAGATAAATCATTTTGACAGACTACAGAGACTTTTCCCCCAGTGATAGAGAACTGTCATAGGGAAATTCAAATTTAGCAGATTATCTTTTTTTTTTTTTAATTTTTTTTAGTTGTAGAAGGACACAATGTCTTTATTTTATTGCTTTGTATGTGGTGCTGAGGATCGAACCCAGGGCCTCACTCATGCAAGGCAAGCGCTCTACCGCTGAGCCACAATCCCAGCCCCTAGCAGATTATCTTGAACTGAGAATCTAGTATTTTTTTCTGCGTTATTGAATAAGATTTTAATAAAGTTTACAATCAAACCACATTATTAACCATTTGTTTTTGTTTGCTGTAAAACAAAGGTCTATCCAAATGTAACCATAGGTGTCTTTATTGAGCAACCAACCCCTTTCCTGCCTCGATTTCTGAATGTATTGTTGACACTAGATTACCCAAAAGAAGCACTTAAACTCTTCATTCATAACAAAGTAAGTATTTGATGAATGAATATTTTATGTTAAAATTATTTGGGAAGTATTTGTTATTTGAATCTAACAAAATTACTCTAAATTTAGTGGAAGGTTTTTTTGTTTGTTTGTTTTTTTCAGTAGTTACTGCCCTATCTCTTTAGGACCTAAGCATTTTAGAGTCTTGAGCTACAGAAAACTGCCAATATTGAAAAAATGGCTGATTATTATCCATTTTCATGTAGCTCAGCTTAATATATAATGAAGACTATGTCAGAGGTCCTTCCACTCCTTTGCATTTTGGTTGGTTCTGTAGCTTGCTTTTATAGAATAAACTTGTTTGTACATGGGATAATACCTGACATCAGAGCTCAAAAGAGATTCCAGATAGAGGATGGTTTTGATTAGTCTCACAATGGCCTGCTCTTCCCCAAGGGATGTAGATACTGTCATTTCCTTCAAAAATATCCAGAGCCTCCCAAATATCTCCCACATATAATCTAAGCTTAAAGACATTTTTGTCAATTATTATCTCATGTATTTATCTCCTTCCTGTTAAAGTTGGTATTTAACATCATGTAGAAAGATTCAACAGTTGTGAAGTATTCCATTTTTCTCTTTGTCATAATGCTTTTTGTTTACCACTGGTTTTTCTTCTCAGTTTATATATCCTTTATTTTTTTCCAGAGAATATTTTAAATTTTCAGAAAGCCAGCTTCAATGAGTTTAAAAGTGTGCAGTGTTGAATATTTGCTTGTGACATGTGTTGTTCTTACACGAAAGTGTTTTATATTTAGGTATTATCATGTTTACCATGCTTTCATAGGGCCTTTAAAGTCCTTGATGGCAGGAGATTTTAATCTTCTTTAAAGATGAACATTGTAGATTTTATGTGACAAGTGATTTTAACAAGCTGTGGAAAGCATCAACTTTTCAGAAAACTTTGATTTGTCCATAAAAGCTCTGAAATGTAGGGCTATAGAAGATCTTATCTAAATTTTAGCACATTTGCGTCACACTAAATAAATAACTTCCAAGTTGATGGTTTTCCCATTATTTATATTTCAGTAAGATTTTGCTGAACTCTTTATTCCATGAGACAATCGTTATCTTTGCTTCAAAGGATACTGTAACATTTTATTTTATAAAATGTAATCATATAAGAGATTGATATCATTCAGTTGAAATGACATTTCTAAATATTTTAGAATACGTGTCTAAGTTTACCTGATTATAAGCCATTTTTTCCTCTTGAGTTAAAAATATTTTTTATTACCTAAGATTTATTTATGCAATGACCTGTGGAGAATTTAAATATTTATGTAAGAACTTGTCTGGGAGTAGACACTTAAAGACTTTAAAGTATCTTTTTCTCTGAGAATATCCATGTGTATGTATTTTAGATTCTTCATGTGATATTTAGGTGATAATGAAGTGTACCATATTTAATGTGATTATCAATTTGTCTAACTGAATGAATCATGAGTTATTAGAATATGTGACTGTGTGAAGTGGTCTCTACATATGCATCATTCAGTCATCTTATGGTCTTATTTTCTAATTTTTCATTCTTAAAATATGTTACAGGAAGTTTATCATGAAAAAGACATCAAGGTGTTTTTTGATAAAGCAAAACATGAAATCAGCACTATAAAAATAGTAGGACCAGAAGAAAATCTAAGTCAAGCTGAAGCCAGAAACATGGGAATGTATGTCTGATCACGTTTACGTTAAATAAGTTAAATTATTCTACTAAAGAAACTTTAAGAAAATTACCTTTTTTTTTTTTCAAATCTTCTAACCTTGAGTGTGTCAGGTATTTGCGCTTGTGCTGTGGACACAGTAGCAGGAGCCTCCTGTTAGACTTCTGGGTTTGTGTGTATTTGCATGTAAAAGGTAACCAAAATTACTGGCAGTTTTTCTAATGGCAAGGAACCAACATATTTAATCAAGCCATGAATTGAACTACAAGTCAGGATTAAGAAGAAAAATAGCTAAAGGAAGAGTATGACTTGTATGACAGTGACCACTGCCTTTGACTTCACTCTCTGAAAGTTGTGTGTGATAAAACCATGTTTTCAATGGTGAGGGAAAAGGAGGATCCCATTTTCCAGTTACCTGTGATCTAGATAGGCCAGGAGTCCTCCATAGACCTATTTTAGGTCCTTTCTTTTGCTCCTTTAATGCTTAAGATGGACTGCTATAAAACTCTGGTGTAGTAAGAACAGCCACTTATTCAGTGAAAGTTATTAAATCAGCAATTCCAAGAGATAGTAAAGTGAAGATGTGGCGCCTTCCCATCAGGAGATATTCCGGTCTGCTACTGGCCTTTAGGCCTTGTGATGTGGAAGCTCAGGGGCAGAGTCATGGATTCTGTGTAGGCTTGGGGTGACAGGAAAGGCAGGAAAAGAAGACTAAGAAAACCAGAGAGATGCTATTAATAATGGTTATATACGTCATCCATTGGAGAATGTCTGGCATGTACATTCAGAACTTATTCGTATCCCCTGCCCCTCCCCCACACACAATTGCAATGGATTTTCCTGTCTGGTGTCCTGTTTGAAAATTGCTTAGAAAAAAAATGGAGAATGGAGATACAAAGTGATAAGAGCAGAAAATGATAAGAGGGAACAGCAGTAAGGGTGCAGAACTGAGAATTAGGAAGGAGATAACCCCAAAAGCCAAAGGCCATCACATGTGGAATTGACATGTGATGGTGGGATCACGAGCAGCTTGTTCTTTGGTATTCCTGCTGATAACACTACAGACCAGCTGGAAAAGCAGACATCACACTCAGGGGCCCCTGATGAGCACATAGGGAGTAACTCCCATAGAATTCTGTGCAAATCAAGTTTAAAAAGTATTGATACCTAAAGAGTCATAACGTATTTCACAAGATTCACTAAAAACTGAGTGATACAAGATTTCATTTTGTGTGTGTGTGCATGTACATACCAAAAATATTTCAATTGGTGAGAAAAGAATATTATAAGGATAAATACATTGGGGTAAATTATTTTCCCCAATATTAGAAAGCGTTAGATACTAACCTGCACATTAACAATGGGACTCGAATGTGTTACTCCTTAAAAATTTCAGTGGCTGAAAATGTATTTTGCCAGGCCTACAATTTTAGTGTTGATCTACCTGTGAAGGTCTGTGTTAATAAGTTGGCCATTTTGAAATGGAATTCTGATTGGACAGTGTGTTAGAGAAGCCTTTTTTTACGTGTAAATGCAATGTTAACATATTTCAACCAGGAGACATTGATTTTATCTAATTCTCTTTTCATTTTCTTTTTCAACATCAGGGATTTTTGCCGTCAGGATGAAAAGTGTGATTATTACTTTAGTTTGGATGCAGATGTTGTCTTGACAAATCCAAGGACTTTAAAAATTTTGATCGAACAAAACAGGTACCAAGATTTTGATATCAATTTATTATTAAAATGATAATTTTCCACATCACTGTGGACATGCTGTACTTACTTGTGTTTAGTATACTAAGAAAAGTCACATTGTTTTCTAACCATCATTAACTTCTAATTCTAATTACTTTTCATTTAAAGGAGTCATGAAATACAACCTTAAGTAGCTAGAAATATTTAATAATAGTTACAATAGTTACTGAATGTGGTTTGTCAGTTTACATTTGACCTATTTCTTCTATTTAAAGCTAGGTGAAATTCTGATATATTTGATAACTAGTAATATTTAGAACTGTTTTTTTCTCTATATATTTTAAAACAGAATTTCACAAAACTTCTGACTTTAAAGTTTATTGCATAGACAGTTGTAGTTCCTAGGATCTGAAAGAAATTTCAGAGGTACAGATGATTCCACAGCCTTATTCATAGTTTTATTTACTCTTGAATTAATTATCACTGGATACTCCCTGTTTCATTGAATTGAATTGAAATGGGATAAAGACACCCATTTATAATGATACCAGTCTTCATTTATCAATACTATTGCTACCACTATTAATATTATTATTGTTAATACTACTAATAGATCACCTTTATAGAGTATGTATTAAGTACCAAATATTCAAGTACATGTATATGCATTAACAAAATTATTTCCCATAATAAATAGAATAGATGAAATGTTAGAATGACTCTTCATTTTGCTAAGTAAAATATATTATGCTATATTAACCCACTCCATGTAGAACAGATACATCACTCAAATGCATCAACTTGAAAATCTAGTTTTTAGTTCAGAATCTAAGGTCACTCAGTAGCAATTTGCATATGCATCCCTCTGGATAACTATCCATAGATACTTACTGAAGTTAAAATCTATAAGTTGCAGGTGACTTCTGAAAACATGAATAAGGTTTTGATCATTTGCCAAGGAAAAGCAAGATACGAAATTGAACATAGTTTTTAACTCTTTAAGCCTAATGAAATTCAGTAATGTTTTCATGAATTTGCATTGACAATTTCCTCTCTATCTGAAATGCAGTAATATGCAATGCACATATACTTTTGGTAATATTTAGCTGTGTTTTATGTTATGACACTTGGGTAGATTCTCAATAGCTATTCCCTTTGTGAGCTATTTGGAGAAGGCATACCATATATTTAAGATATATTTGATATATAGATATTAATATATAAATATATATTAATTATATATAGATAATAACCTTAGATATGAAGGTTTTAACTTTCTGACAAAATTTCCTTCATAAGGAACTCAACTCCCATCTGGAGTCCTTGCCTCTTGAAGAATCAGCTTAGCTGCTTCCAGTTCTGGGATTTCCCGTTAGTTACCAAAGCTTCAGGTCCCAGGGATTCTTGTGGTTCCGGCTTCTGTATCCACGCTTGCGTTTCCATGAGAAATTTACACATTGCAGAACGCTGAGAGATAGAGGTGACACCAGGGAAGGTCGAGGGGCAGTGGGTGCATCTCCAGATGTGGCTTTCCAGCGTACCAGCAGCTCTTCTCTCCCTCCACTCTCTGTCTGCCTCTTAGTGCCTTGCTCCAAATTTTACTCCTTCATTAGCATAGAAAATCCATCTCCCCCTGTTGTAGGCCATACATATCTGTTCTTAATTTGTTGAGGACCACTGGGTGGATTTTGGTTTTCCAGGTTTCTCGGTCCAACTCTTTTTTAGAAGGCAGCAGAAATTATAAATTACAAATTTATTTTTTCTGTTTGAGCTTGTGGGTTATTAACATTGAGTTATTATTCCCTAAATTAGTATAAGCGTAGTATAAATTATATAAGTATAAATTAGTATAAGTGTAGTTTCTAATCCATGTTATTATTTCCAGTGTTGTTGGTATTCCAAACAAAACAAAAATGTGTTTCTGGTAATCTTTTATTTTAAAGGGAACTGGGAAAAATAAACCAACATTTTTGTTTTGTGTGATTATGTGTAATTTATTATTTTAATATTATTATTACTTGTCTACTGGGGTTTGAACCCAGGGCCTCACATGCTAGGCAAGCGCTCTAACACTGAGCTATCTCCCATCCCTTGTTTAAATTTTACTTTGCTAAGTTGCTGAGGCTGGCCTACAATTTGCACCCCACCTGCCACAGCCTCCCAAGTACCAGAGATTACAGGTTTTTGCCACCACGCCGAGCAATGTGTGTTCATTTTGTTTCACTTTTGTGCACGTAAGAGAAAGAGTCCAGCTGATCATCGCAGGGTTGGAGTATTGTGAAAGAGGTTTTGTGTGGGGGAATCGTTGGCCACGATTGGAAGAGTTGTGTGAGCTTCTCTTATTAAGCACCACTGCATTTCAAAAGTAACTGGAGCTGGACATGATGGTGCTCACCTGTAATCCCAATGGTTCGGGAGGCTGCGGGAGGAAGACTGCCAGTCTGGGGCCACCCTGGGCAATTTAGGCAGACACTGTCTCCAAATAAACTTTAAAAAAGGACTGAGAATAAAGTTTAGTGGTAGAGCACCTCTGGGTTTAATCCCCAGTACCAAACTAAAATAAATAAATAGTAATTCTAGAGGAACCTCAGGTTTGTTTTTGTTTTTTCCTCTTTTGGAGAACATTAACATTATAATTAAGTTTCTCTAGGTGAAAAACTGGTACGTTTTGAACTTGTAAAGTGTGCTTGTCTCAAAGGGACTACTTTCCTGATATGTAGAGCAAGGGAACACGAGGGTAGTGTTTTAATTCATTTCCTGCTGCTGTAACAAAATACCACAGACCTGGAGAATTATAAACAATGCAAGTTTATTTGGCTCACAGCTCTAGAGGCTGTGAAATCCAAGATGCAGGGGCTCTAGCTGTTGAGGACCTTCTTGCTTGTTTGTAACCTGACAGAAGACATCTCATGGTGAGGAAGCTTGAGAGGCACAGGGGAAGCAGGAGGGAAGGAGATGGAGAGAGAGAGGAATAGAGGACAGACCCCTCTTCCCCCTTTATAGCTAACACTCCCAAGACTAGGTAGGGCCTTTGTCATTCATGGTGTGGTGACCTTTGACTTACTTCTTAAAGCCCTCCCAGCACTGTCATCACAGCCCTGGTTAAGTTTCAGCATGAGTTTTGTAGGGGGATGTTCAGGCCTTTGCAGACAGTCACCTTCTATTTTATTTTCTGAAATAAAAGACCAGAAAAATGTTCCTGTTTGCCAGAGCTGCCTTATTATAACCACAACCCATTTTAAAGGTCATGAAAAATGGAAACATACCTAAAAGTAATTTGGGACTTAATTTTAGGAAAACTGGCCTATTTACAAATGTCTCAACCCACCCTCTTTTTTTTTTGTATTCAATAAATATTTATTGGATACCCAAATGCCCTGGGGGCTTCTCTGTCTGCCCAATAAGAAGGAAAATATTTGACCTCAATTAGTATAATTTCTGAAATATTGGAGTAAAAGTAAAATAATAGTCACATGAATAAGGTAGCTTCACTCTCAATGATGTAGTCCTTTAAAAGTCATTTTTATATTTTTATTAACATTTTAAATGACCTTTTCCTTTTTGTTGCATTTTTCTATAAACTATGTTTGAAAATTCTCAGGCACTCATTTAAGAAAAGATACTGGGAAGAAGTTTCTCTTTTTATTTTATTTTGTCTTTGACATTAGCCACATGTATGTTAAATGCACTTTTTTGTGTTACGTGTCATGCTAAGCTCAGAACATACAACACGGTGGTAATTTAAAACGAGGTAGTGACGTTGATTGATGTCCCTTTAGGAAAATCATCGCACCCCTAGTCACTCGACATGGAAAGCTGTGGTCCAACTTCTGGGGGGCTTTGAGTCCTGATGGGTATTACGCCCGATCTGAGGATTACGTGGACATCGTTCAAGGGAATAGAGTGTAAGTCACTTGAGTTCATCTTTCACGGTATAATACCACAATCTAGAAGTGTGGGTTTATTAATGGACTTCCAGTTTTTTACTTATCTTTTTTTGTTTGTTTGTTTAATGGAAATTTGAAACCATTTGGGATTCTGAAATCCTAGTGTAAAACTTAGTCTTTTAAAAAGCTATTTTAGAATTTCTAAATCTTTAAAGGAATAAAGTCATTATTGAAGAAAATGCTGAGATGATGAATGTATGGTTAACATGCGTATCTTATGATAGATATCAGAGTAATGTTCTTTAGTATTGGAAAGGGAATTTAGTTTAGCTAATTTATTTAATAATTGTGATTAAGGGTTTCTTTGACTTCTACACAACTTTTTAAAATTCATATATAAGCTTTTAAATTTCATATATAAGCACACAACAAGAACACAGAAAACCAAAAGTTTCTAATATTTTCAAAAATATATACATAGATATATACATAGATATAAGTATATCTATGTATATATCTATGTATATATATGTATATATATGTATATCTATATGTATATATATGTATATCTATATGTATATATATGTATATATATGTATATCTATGTATATATATCTAAGTATATCTATGTATATATCTATGTAAATATATACATAGATATATACATAGATATATACATAGATATACTTATATCTATGTATATATCTATGTATATATGTATATATCTATGTATATATAAACATGAAATAGTTCATCTTCTACATTAAAGACAGGCTTATTAACCAATATCTGATTTCCATTTCTAAATAATGGCAAGAATATACATGCTATAGAATGTTTGCATGAGTAATATTTATTTCAGGGATACTGTTTGATATTTTTTAAACTAAAAGTTATCACAATCAAAACGGGTTTTTGTTAAAGCAATACAGAAAAGAATGCCATTTTTTTTCCCATATAGGTGGTGAACTGAGATGTCTTGTGCTTTGCCTTAGTTCTTAAACATATCAGACCAAATGGAAAGGGGAAACATTTTCATAACTAAAAGGAAGAGTCATTTTAAAAATTCCACTATTTTTGTTTGGTTAGTTGAGTATGAAAAGATGCTTTGCCTGTGAAAATATTAATTGGTATACAAACTTTAATTTTGGGTGATGGAAATATATAAAGGCTTTTGCAAGCTGTAATTAAAAAGCATAATAGGTTGAGAAAACAGTATCAAGATAATATTTTATTGTTTCAAAGTACTTTTACCGACTCTGAGATGATCTATATAGAGCATGTGTCTGACATGACTTGTGGGTACAGCAGAAATGAAGATAAACAGATACAGAGTAGATAATTCTTGTCTCTGGTTTCTGGTTGTATGCTGTTATTTTTGCTTCAGACACTGGTGATTTTCTGTCCTGTTATCATTGTTGTCAAAAGTGTAAGGAAAAGAATCTGGCAGAGGCATTTGATCTAGTTCATGTTACGGGGTACTTCCTATCTAAGAACTCTGAGAAGAATGACGTCTCAGGATGTGTATGTGTGGATTTGCATTTTCCCTTAAATAGAGCCACTGCACACTCCAGCCATGGTTAATTTCTGAATTCAGCTAACAGATGGAGTACCTCTTGAGATCGTTTTCTTCCAAGCTGATTTAATAAGACGAATTATATTTCTTGAATGTCCAACTCGATCTCCTGGGTCAAGATCTTCCCTTTCTCTTTTCTAAAAGCAGCAGGCAGAGTTGCCTTCCTAGGAAATGAGTCATGTCCAGGGTGAGGAGGTAGGTGTTGGAAAGAATGATATGGAAGAGACTCCCAACACTCACATACTTCAGCTGTAATTCTTCACATCTTCCTTTTTCTCCAAAAGATTGGATACAGCTTACTGGACTTCAAGAGAATATAATTTAGGGGAATTTTAGGCTCTACTCTGTGGTGTGCTAGGAATAGCCAGCTCTTGGGAATGGGGAGTCCCCCCTGTTAGTGTTTCCCCATTTCTGTGGTATAAATACTACTGTCGTGTCTGCTGTCAACTTTCCAATGTGAAGTCATGGCCCACAGACTTGGAACTCTGGGGTCCAGTGTGAGCAAGCTCAGGCACACTGCTGCTTGTGCATCTGTTCCTCTATCAAACTTTTCAATCTAAAATAGAAACATAAAACAAAATATTATGATCTATCTACCATAGCTGAGACCAGACAAAAATGCCAAGTAGATCTCACTCTATTTAAATTGAAGTTGGAGTCATTTGTCTCTTAGATCTCATAAAAAATGCATAAACCAAATAATCTCATGAGTATGTTATGTACCATTAAATGTGTTTGCATGTTAATTCTATAACTTATATATACAAAACCTAAACACATACAAAGCATTTGTTTTAAAAACAGAAAAAAGTAAATATTTTTTGTATCTGTGGTATTTTGGTCTTTTTTTCGCTTTCAGAGGAATATGGAATGTCCCATACATGGCTAATGTGTACTTAATTAAAGGAAAAACGCTTCGTTCAGAGATGAATGAAAGGAATTATTTTGTTCGTGACAAATTGGATCCTGATATGGCTCTTTGTCGAAATGCTAGAGAAATGGTAAGATACGCAATGGTAGCTTACTTGAATGTTTTCATAAGACAACTTGCTTGGCCAGTTGTGTTTTCATACCTTTTTTTCTCTCTAATTTGTAAGTACTAGCCAATTTTTTTGATACTGCATTGAAAAAGTTGAGAGTAGTTTGGGGGAATCATTCGTGAATATTTACCTGGTGGTTTGAAAATGTTAAGTGAGGCTGACTCATACCCATCACAGCAAAATGGAATTTTCAGTAATAAAGATGAAATTTTTATGGATTAGTTTGTTCTTAAGAATATATCTTTTCTTCTATTTGAAATTTTATAGCTTTCACTGGATCTAATTAAAATTAATTAGATAAGGTTTAGGTGAAATGATCATTACACATTTAAGATGTTTAGAAGGTGGTACTCATATTTTTTCTAGGTAGGTATACACTATAGTTCTCAACCTCACATTTTTTGAAAGACAGTGGAATGAATCTGACATCACTTTCCTATCTACTTATGAATACACCACAGTGAATCTCCACATCATGTACAACCACAAAACTGGATCCTGATTAGAATAAGAGGCACTCCATGTTTGTATAAATATGTCAAAATAGACTCCACTGTCACAACAACAACAACAAAAGAGGTTTCTTATCACAGAACTACGAAAAAGGTTAAGATATATAGAATATTGAATCTAATGTGAAAAACTAATGACACATTGCTGTTCTACAAATACACTTTCAGTATAAATAATAAACAGTTATAGAAAATAGTTTTTTTTCAGGATATGTCAAAATGTATTTATATTACTTCCTATTTTAGAAACGATTGAATTACATTGGTCTCAAATTTATATAAGTATTTGTGGTTTAAGAAAAATCAGAAAAGTTGGCAAGTATTTTTTTCTTAGTTTAACAAAGCATGACTTGTTTGAATTTGTTTGTTTTTCCCACAAATCTATTTGCATTGTTATTATTGAATATCCTCAGTACCTGTGATTGTATTTTGTGCTCATGTTTGGCTTATTTCACTCAACAGTGCATCCTGGAATGGCCTCTTATTTTTTCCTTTGTCTTAAATATATGTCTAATGAATTTTGCTTAGGAATGAGCTTGGATGTGTGTTTGACCCCCACCTCCCCAACATGGAAAGAAAAGGCTGGACATGTTTCTTTGTGTGCGCTATAAGCTTTGCTTGTTCTGCATGTTATCTGTGAAGGACATTTCAGAATGTCAGCTTTTCATCAAGAGCTGCTTTTTTTTTATTTACCAAAGAATACCTGAGAGAGCGAGTGTGCAGTCAACTTACCCAATGCTTCTCTTCATTTTAGACTTTACAAAGGGAAAAAGACTCCCCTACTCCGGAAACATTCCAAATGCTCAGCCCCCCAAAGGTGTTATTTTTATTTATTTTTTCTTTATTTTTGTTTATGTAATTAATATTAAATATGGTAAATTGCCTAGAAGTAAAGTTTATTTAAGAACCTTCTTTGCATGTAGCTTGATACAATGTGGCGTTCATGAGTCAGTCATCTCAATGTGTGTGTGTGATTTGTGTGATTCTGAGTGGAGTATTGGAAGTGAATTCTTGGGTCTTTGAGCTGATTTATATTTTATAGTTGATAGGTGAAGAAGTTAAACCCAAGGTCCTTCCACTCATTTTTTCTGGGTTTTGTTTTGGTATGTGTGGGAAAAGGGAGAAGAGGTAGAAGTAGATAGAAAGTGCATCTTGATTAAAGAAATGAGGCTTGGAAGCTCTTCTTGATTTATTGTATCGATCACTAACTCTTTTACCATTAAAACAGGTACAAAAAGCAACATCCTTGCATCAGTTGCTTTGGCCATGTTTAGTTGGTTTATAGCAACAATATGAGACTTGTTCTTTTTTAGCTTCCTTTATAATGCATGACTAATTTTTATATTCTATCTTTAAACATTAGAACAACAAAAGAATGAAATGCACTGATGCACTAATGACATTTTAAATTCTTGTTTAAAAATGTAACACTGTCTTCTTTGAAAGGGAAAGAAGCCAAAAGAAGGTCTAATTCATTGCATTTTGGTGTCTCAAAAATATTTCTGCTTTCAAACAGGAATTTTTTTCCCCCGATGTCTACATCTAGGATCAAAGAGAAAGGCACACAAACAATCCATTCTTCTTTATTTCAGTTGAGTGTCAGTGCTATCAGTTTTGTGTGGTGTCTGAATTTATAATCAAAATGTTATTTATTTTATTTTAAATCATGCACGTTTTATTTGAAAAATAAAATGCATGTTCATGAATGAAATTATAAAAGTTGAATTTAATATACCCTACACATATATTTTCCTATGGTTAAATTTATTTTTTGTACCTTCCTCTAAGATTAACACTACTATTTTTTGGCATATAGGGTGTATTTATGTACATTTCTAATAGACATGAATTTGGACGACTATTATCCACTGCTAATTACAATACTTCTCATTATAACAATGACCTCTGGCAGATTTTTGAAAATCCTGTGGTATGTGTTTCATATTCAACTTCTTTTATTACTTATTTTCCTGTAAGTCTAACTGGATGTAAATGAGTGACTAATAATATGAAAATATAACAAGAGGTATTAAAAATGAAATAGTTAATTGTATTTAATGATCTACAGAGTAGATCTAAACTTGACCAAGAACTTGTGTCATTTATATAGATATTAATTAGGCTTGAGGAACTTAATTATCAGTTTCTTTGGTTTCTCTCATATTTTGTTTTATATATTTAAAAGGTCCATACAATCTTTAATCACAATTTCAGAGAAAAGTTTACAAATGGTTTGTGTATAATATTTTGATTTTCAGGAAGAAAATTTAAGAATTAGCTGAGGAAAATACATGGTCTCTCATGACTTTCTTCATCCGTTTTGACAGTTTTATGAATGTCCACCCAAAAGAGCGAGAGAAAATTGAGGAGTAAGCTCCTCCAGCATAAAAGAAAGTCTTAAGTGGAAGAAAGGATTTACTTTTTAAAGTCTAAAAAAGTGTTCTTGTTTTCTTAAAGATTTGATCAGATAGTAGTGAGCTTCTGTTTTTGCTTTATAACCATTTCTTTCTTTTCATAAGCTCCACACATTTATTCAAGGGACACATTCTGTTACTCTGCTATTTAAGATTTTCCTCCTGACAATAGTGAAAGTGTTCAGTTACAAAGAGTTAGTGCACTTGATGAAAATTGTCTTTTATTTTTTGGGAATAGCAGAGTTCCAGAAATGGCAAATTTAATAGTTCCTGAATGCTTTGCTGAATAGAAAAAGAATGCTTTTTGACATTTTGGTATTTTTAAAGTACTTTTGCCCCTGTATTTTAGCTGTATGTCTTCATCATTCTCAGGAGTAGGACTGAAAAGAGAGAGGCCTTTTATGTGAGGGGGGAATTCATATTTTATTGAATCTCTTAGTGTTTTGAGCGTAGAATTATTTGGCTTCTCGGATATCAGGTTAGCTTCCTGGTAAGATGCCCTAAATTATACCTGAATTGCACCTTTGTGTAAGAGTCCTGGTCTCTGGAGAGGATAGGATGAAAATATCAGAACTGAATAGAAATTACTTATCTTTCTATGGCTTTTTTTCTTTCTTTTTTTTTTTTTTAAAGCAAATTAGTCCAATTGTGGATATTCTGAGAGCTGTCTCATGGCAAAATACTTAGTGATTGATTCATTATCAGAATTCCAAAGATTTAGTACAATCACAATTTGCTCAATGACTTGAAAGATTGTTTAAAATGAAAAATTACTGTTAGTGCCCTAATGTGAAACTCTTAGGGATTTTTTTCCTTTAAACTTCAAATAAATAAAAAAGAATGATGCATAGGAAAAAATAGATTCTGAAATTTCATATTTGGCTATTTACATTTAATTTTACTCATTTTAGAATCAGAAAATGAATAAATACTAGAGAAAATAATGGAATTATACAGAAATTGGATCATCATATTCATACACTGTGACATTCCTTAAAGAATTTGAGGGTAGCTTTGGCTTCTCTACATTAAAAATAAGCTCCATATAAATGTGCAAAACTAAGAATAGCATATAAATTAGCATGATATAAATCTTCTGTTCTGCCAAAATCCAGCCTCAAAGAAATATTTCATACAAATATTTTTGGAAACTTGTTTGGACTAGAATTATTTAGAGTTCATACCTATGCTGTGGCTTCCTATATTTGTACTTTATAAAAAAGAAAATTAAGAATTTTTCAAAATAGTCTAAATGCATTTAAAAAGATATTGGGGGGATACCTAATTTCCTCCATATTTTACCATATACCACCTCAATTATGCCAGAGATTGGTCAAAGAGAATAAAATTTATGAATTAGATGAAGAGGAGCCATTTTCAAGATAAAGATCTTTCTTATGAAAGAAGTGAAGGTGTCACTAACCCTGTGATTATTTTTAAAATAAATATTGAAATTTCAAGGGAAGGCAAAAATTTTAAATTCATTAAAAAAATTAGAGTAGTTCACTATAATAAAAAAAGACCCTAGTTAATTCACTAATTTTTTTTGCTATTATTTATTGGTAAAATTTTGTTCCTTATTTTAACCTTTTTTTTTTTGTTTTTTTTGGTTCTGGAGATTGAGCTCAGGACCTCAAGCATGCTGAGCATGTGCTCAATCATAGAGCTACATACACCTCTAGCCCTATTTTTTTAATTTTTAAACACCACACATTTAATTACCTCTGTGTATATGCATAAAATATAGCATACAAAGCTAGTCATTATAAGATTATTTAAGTCTTAATATTCTGAAGAATGAAACATAATAAGTTTAAAAAAAATGTTTCCTGGAATGATGTAAGCATATACAGAAATAGGCAAAGATTGAAAAATAAGCTTAGTTTCTGAAAATTCCTGTTTTGTTGACTATACACAGCCATTTCCAAATTGTTTAATTTATAAAATGTACATACTTTTTATTTGCTAATGAAGTAGATATGAAAACTATATTCGTGTTAATATGTACAATTCTTTTTTGATAGGACTGGAAGGAAAAGTATATAAACCGTGATTATCCAAAAATTTTCACAGAAAATATAGTTGAGCAGGTTTGTATTAATAGTTCCTATGATATGTAGAGCATTTTTTGCTGTATTTTCCAGAAGGAAGCATTTCTAGTGGAATACTACTTTAGTGGAAAATGTGAAATTAGAGGAACTGGCCTTTGGGTAAAATTCACATGGCTTATTACCAACTCTGCAGCCTCAGAATCACACAGATGTAAAAGTGGAGATTAACAATATATTTTAAGATAATACTTTTTGAAAAAAAAATAATGCTCCTAGGTTTCCTGGCTTTATGATACCTCTAAATATAAGGAATCTTTGAAAGGTCTCTGGTGTAGAACTCATTCAATAAAAGTTTATATTTGAAAGTCATTGGGCTAAGAGATTTTTCTCTGAGAGACCTTTTAAAAAATGAATTCTGTTTTAGCTGTGTCCAAAATGACTGCTCATACCTTATTCTCAAGAGTGTAAGCTATCATTTCAGTGCTATGCCATTATTTTATGTACCCTGAGAAAGAAAATAATTAAACTTGTGACAATATGTTCCAGTCGTTTAAATGTTTAAAATTCCATACATATCAAAGAGCTCTTTGAACTTATTAAGACACAGATACTACTACATCTTCTAATGGTGGCACCATGTTTTATAGCCTTGTCCAGATGTCTTCTGGTTCCCCATATTTTCTGAAAAAGCCTGTGATGAATTGGTGGAAGAAATGGAGCACTATGGCCAGTGGTCTGGGGGAAAACATCATGTAAGTTGTCATTTCACATAAAGAGCTAGAATGTGTATCTGTTTGGGGAGGGTCAGGGTCAATATTCAAGTTCAGAGGGGATTGTATCCTGTTTGTCATGCATCTGCGTCCTTGACCTAACTGAGCTGGCCAGGCTATCAGGAAAACCCTCTTTGCAGTCTATCTTGCTTCCAGCTGATCCTTTAACACTTAAGAAGTCAGTTATGTGTCTGGGCCACAGTTTCTCATTTATGCATGTAACTGTGGGGTGTGGTCCATAAGGGCCAGTGTCCTGAGGATGGAGTTGCTTAAGTAAGACATGTCAGTACTAATTGGTATCCTTCCCTCTAAGGCCACCTTTTTTTATTCACCGTGAGCTGTTGTGAAAATGCTAATGCAAACATTTGTGTGTGTGTGTATGTGTGTGTGTGTGTAAACATGGAAAGGAGGATCTGTTTTGAATGCCTCCAGTGTAATCCTTCTTTACATTTGTGTTCATGAATGAAGACTTGGCAGCAGTTATTACTGGTGTTGGTTCCATGTGTTTCTTTTCTCCTGAGAACCCTCAGATGCCAGCTCCTAACAAAATCAAGGGGTTGTAGTGGAACACTCTGGACTATTACTTAACATCTGTCAGCTACTTGATGAGGGAGAGAAAATTTCAAAATATAAGGAGGAACTTGAAATCAGTATGCTGTGGGATAGTGGAAGAAAATCATTGAAAGAATTGGGATTTCACAAAACAAAAGTGAGGGACATGGCAGAGAAAGCCTGTTTTCCATAGTTGGTAGTCCAGGGGACAAATACTCGGAACACCTGCCCGTCAGGCAGCCAAAACCCCAAAGAGTCATGATTAAAAGTCATTTTTTAGGGCTGATTTGAGGTGTTGGGAAGTCTGTTTTAGTACTTGCATAATTAAACCTCACATATACATTTGATGTGTAGGAAAGGGATCTACTGACTGCAGTAATTTGCTTCATCATTGATATATTTGCAAAGCTGTATTATCTAAGTCATTTTGATCATTCTACAACTAAAGCAGATGGTACACCACAATTGAGCAACTGTTATTTTTATTGTCTATTATAAACTGTGTTTGAAAAAAAAAATACCAAGATCATGTAAATGTGAATTACACATGGGCTACCCTTTATGATGTGTCAATGCTGTTTCCAGGATAGCCGTATATCTGGCGGTTATGAAAATGTCCCGACCGATGATATCCACATGAAGCAAGTTGATCTGGAGAATGTATGGCTTCATTTTATCCGGGAGTTTATTGCGCCTGTTACACTGAAGGTCTTTGCGGGCTATTATACAAAGGTAGTTATCATTCCACCTCTCCTGCATGCTCCCTGCCACTTTTTACACAAATAGACTTTTTAATGTTTTTATTGTTGAGCAAATCTCCTGACTGACTTTTCTTTTTTAGGGGTTTGCACTATTGAATTTTGTAGTTAAATACTCCCCGGATAGACAGAGGTCTCTACGTCCTCATCATGACGCTTCAACATTTACTATCAACATCGCTCTCAATAACGTGGGAGAAGATTTTCAGGTAAGCACAACTCATATTTTTACAGTTTTCCAGCTAAATATGGTATCACCAAAAAGGATTTGCCTGCTTCTTTTTTAGATTCTGCTAAGATGGAATAATTTGAATTTTACTGTTGTTTAAAAATTGAAAATAATAAGCAGATACTTTTTTTTCTCTTTGTACATTTTTAGGGAGGTGGGTGCAAATTTCTAAGATACAACTGCTCTATTGAATCACCGCGAAAGGGCTGGAGCTTCATGCATCCTGGGAGACTCACACATTTGCACGAAGGACTTCCTGTTAAAAATGGAACAAGATACATTGCAGTGTCATTTATAGATCCCTAAGTTATTTACTTTTCGTTGAGTTGAATTTTCTTCTGGAATGGGTGACTGGCACGAACACATCTCTGAAGTTGTGCTTGAGAAGATGAGAGGAATATTTAAATAACTTCAATAGAACAACTTCACTTTGGGCCAAACATTCAAAAAACTTTTTGTAAAAAGTTGTTTGATTTTTCTTAATATCTGCTCTGAGCCTTAAAACATAGGGTTGAAGAAGAAAAGAAAGAAAAAAAAGTAAAAGAAAATATTTATTTCTATGCTTTACTGTCTCTGAGAATAATGACAATTGTCTGATTTGTGTTTCAAGGTGATAAAACATTCAGGTACAAATGTACAAGTAACAAATAAGCCTATGATGTTTTCTAA
Source organism: Geosciurus inauris (assembly GCA_004024805.1). Lineage (NCBI taxonomy): Eukaryota > Metazoa > Chordata > Mammalia > Rodentia > Sciuridae > Geosciurus > Geosciurus inauris. The sequence continues at coordinate 61,999 of PVHX01006611.1, read as the reverse complement.
TTTAAGAAGAGCCTGAGAAGAATTTTATTTATCAACATGTAGGGGAAATGTAGAACAAATGGATATAAATGGAAATGGCATGTTTTGGAACCTGGGAAATCTGATTCTAACCGAATTTGAGTGCAATTATGTAAGTACTTTCTTGACCACCTGTGCAGGTTCCTTCTATAGTAGCTACTGGGATGATACTAAGAAAATATCAGTGTTTTTCTCAAGAAACAATGCAAACACAACCAAAGAGAAAATCCCTTGGAAACATTTTTGTCTGGAGCATTAGATGATATTACATTTGTATTATAAATTGAACCCCATGTTCCTTACCATGGACCATCTAAAGTGGGCAATGTTAAGTAGACACCAAACCTAGGAAAGCTTCCTAGTCTTTCTGTTCCTTAAATACATAAAGTATCAACTTAAAATCCGCAAGTGTCCTTATGTCAAAACAGGGTTTTTGTTAGTCTCATTTTTTTTTTAATTGTAGAAAATGGTAAAGAAAAAGAAAATTTTTGTTGAGACTAGTAGTGCATTTTATGATTTTTATAAAACTTTTTTAAGTACTTGAATTTTACATCAGGAAAATAAAGTTGTTGAGCCTGGCTTCCTCCCTTTTGCCCTTTGTCTCTCTCCTTAATATTTTTTTTTTTTTTTTTTTTTTTTTTTTTTTTTTTTTTTTTTTTTTTTTTTTTTTTTTTTTTTTTTTTTTTTGGCGGGGGAGGGAATTGTTCACTTTTTTCTTCTAGCTGTAATCTCTGTTTTATCCTTTTAGTCTGTTAGCTCTTCTCTATCTTACTTTATAACCACCCCCTAAATTTTTTGAGTTCATTACCATTTCTCTGAGTGAGGTATAAATGTCCTTCTTGTAGCTACTGTTTTTAATTTAAAGGTTAAACTTGAAGTTTTTAATCATGGTGCCAAAATGCATTTTTCTAACACCATGTGTTAGAAGATCTTGAAAAATAAAATTATTTAAAATAAGAATCTGTTGTTTTCTTTATTATCAGTGATTTTTCTTTAGAAGTGTATAAATGATGGAATAGCTGGACAAAAGCACCTAGATACTGAGGCTGTCGGTTGTTTTTTGTTTTGTTTTTTTTTCATTTTGTTTGGTAGCTTTGAAAATATAACATCAAGATTCTGCTAATTGGATTATAAAGTAATTATAAAATCTTGGTCTCATAGTGACTAGGGATTTGATGTGACTCATTTTACAAGTGAGGAAATAAAGGCCGCATGATTGTTCTGTGCTTAAGTATTTATTTGGTGGTGTTTTTGTGTCTGCTGTGGGCTAGGTCGTGTTCCAGGCCCTGAGCATATAGGGATCACCCAGATGCTCTTGTCACTGGGGAGACGGACTTAGGAAATAAGCAAGCTGAGGTCTAGCTCTGTTCTCGTCTTTGGTGCCCCTTAATGCCCAAAGTAAATTCCTACCCATCAACAAGGTGAGGAAATTATCTATCTATCTATCTATCTATCTATCTATCTATCTATCTATCTATCTGTCTATCTATCTATTTATGGTACCGGGGATTGAACTCAGGGGCACTCGAACACTGAGCCATATCCGCAGTCCTATTTTGTGTTTTATGTAGAGACAGGGTCTCAATGAGTTGCTTAGCGCCTTGCTGTTGCTGAGGCTGGCTTTGAACTCACGATTCTCTTGTCTCAGCCTCCCAAAGTACTGGGATTACAGGCATGCACCATGGCACCTGGCTATGTGAGGAAATATTTAAGTAATGATTTTCGTGATGGTTTATGAATTACGGAATTGTACTTCTGGGAGAGCAGGTGGTGTGTCATGGATGCCAAGTAATCCCAAGTGACTGGTTGCAAAGACCTCCAGCACGGGTCCTCAGGTCTTAAGGTACATTTCAGGGGAGAGACGCCTATCAGAGATGGGCACTTTTCCGCTGGGGCATGGTGGGTGGCAACCTACTGTACTTATTGTCATCTCATGCCCGTTTCCAGAAATTGGCTCAGGGCTGTGGACTTGGGCACACTTTTCTATCTTTGCTTGTATCTCATATTTCATGAAATAATATAAAAAGTACTTTTGAAAAAAGGAAAAGTCACAATTAGTGAAGGACAATGAGGCAGACTTCCATAAGTAGATCAGAAAATGTGAAAGATGGGAAGCAAGTAGGTTTGGAAAGAGAAAACCGCAGCTTCTGGAACAATAGACGACTCTAGCGGGAGCCATTTCTATGGTAGGATTTACTCACTTTGCAGGGTATTAAAAAGCCTTCCAAAAGAATTGCATGTATGAAATCCACAATCAGACATCTCTAGGAAAGAATCTTTTGTAGGAAAGAATATATTCTGAATAGTAGTGTGAGATCATAGAAGAGGAAGTAGAATTTATGCTTTTTACATTTTGTACTTCTGTGTTATTGAAATCTTTTATTATGAAATGTATTTGTGTATTAATTGTTTAATAAAAAACAAAAAAGAGGGGAACTTTTACAATTAAATTTGAATAAGTGGAAGTACATGAATGTCAATAGTAATCATTCATTTTTTGGGGGGGTACATTACCAGAGGGCTGTAGGTGCTCACCATTCTGACATTTTTCTTAATTGTACCTTGTTTGTCCTTCTTGGTGCTCGGAATTGAACCTAGGGCCTCCACACAGCCTGCAGCTGAGCTATACCCCCAGCGCCATTTTCTTTCTAATTCTTAATAAACAAAGGAATCCACATGAATATTTTTCCCTAGCATAGATACTTAAGTAATAATCCAGTCTATTTTCCATTTGGTTTCATCTTTGAAAAACACTAGTCATTTATTGGTAACGTACGTAGGGGGCGAATGCCCTCTAAGCACTGCATGTGTGAACCCAGCCATCCATCTAGGTGATGACTCTGTGGTTCCTCCTCCCGTTTTCCTGCCTGCATATGCACTGACTAGTTTTTCTGCTTCCTTAGTCCTAATTCCATGTTATATGATACTTGGAGGACCTGCCATTCATTTGAAATATGGAATAATTTATACAGCAGATCTTTTCAAGTTGCAGAAAAGTCTAATAGAATTTTAAAATTCTGTTCACAGTTGAGATACTGTGAATACCTCTCTTGGATCCGGTGTTGACTGTTCTGGAAAACTAATGGCTTCAATACTTCGTGAACACTGGCTTTGTCACAGAGGTTTTTCAGTCATCTTAGAAAACACCAATAACAGGCTTCTTTTAGAATAAATGTTAAGAAAAAGCCATTGGGGTGAAAAATGGAGATGTAGGAAAGTTTTTAATGAAAGCAATGAGTTTTGGAATAACATGAAGAAATAATGAAGAGAATAGAAAACTGTACATGTGGATGTGCTTTTAAAATGCAAAGTTCTATATAAAGCATGTTGACAAAATGAATTAGAATAATTGGAAGGGTGAAAACAGGCTTAGGATTTGTGAACTTTAAAATTTTAAATCTCCCTGACAACAGGTTTTTTTTAAAATTTTAAGCGTTAGCTTTAATATGTTTGTTTCCTTCTCAATATAGTTAATTAGATTAGAAAACAGTTATTTCTAAAAGTGGTTTCATTGCTCACAGGTGTGACAAAGGTGGTGGTAATATTGATTTGATAAATGACAATGATTAGTTTGGCAAGCTGATCTATCTTCACTGTAAAATGTTTGGCTAAAAATCTGAATGCTAGATTCTTTTCAAAATTAGAATGGGATTTCTGCATACTTAACAATATAAAACTCACAAGTAGTCACTTTCATAATAATTGTAACAAATGAAATGAAAAAGGTCATGATATAAACAAAGAAATAGTTGGTTTCAAATTCTCATCCAAAAGTAAATATTAGATTACAAAACAGTATTTAGGCAATGAGAAGGATAAAAAATATTCTATGTATTGTAATGGATAATGAACTAATATGTGCTTATTCAATAATTGTAGCAAAATGATTTTTAAAGACATTAATACTGGTCTAAAATTTAGTGGCTTCCTTTGGGAATGTAATGAGATGTGTTAGAAAAAAATTCCCTGAGGATACCATACGCTGATACATAGTTTTGTACTTGCTCAGTATAGTTTTGTGTTTGACAAAGGTTAAAGAGAAATGGACACATTAAAAGCATTTTTTCTGGTGAGAATTAGTGATTAGTTAATTAATTCACAATAACGCACATTTGAAAAATTATCTTGTTAAACTGTTACTAAATTATTTTTATCTGTTTGCATAGTTAATGTATTCTATAAATATTGCCAAATTGTGACATCGTAGCCCCACCTTGTGGTCAAAATGGATACTAATAGATTCTAAATTTTAAACAGAATGCAAGATATACATATTTTTAAATCATGCTTTCAAAAATTTTCTTAAAGGCTAATACAAATGATAATGATTGTAATATTTTAGGAATTATTTAAAAATTTGTGCAGTATCATACAATATTTTTAAAGGAGGAATTGTAACCCCTTATTCTGAAATAAGGAGTAGCTAGCATATTTCCAGTTAATTCTGATGAAATAGCTTATTTCATATAAAAGCAATATATGAATGTATCTAATAATCTAATAATAAAACAACATACAAGTAGGTCTAATTATAACCAAAAAAGCAATTGGTTTAGAGTAGACCAAATAACTTACATAGCATTAGAGCAGTTCCACAGAGTTCTATCATAAAAACAATTATTTTTTAATTGCCACGTGTCAGAGAAAAGTAAATCACAATTAGTTTTTACTTTAGAATCAGCACAGGACTGATGATTGCCCACACAGGACAAGAATCCTGTGGCAAAACAAACAAAAAACAAAAACCCCCCAAAAAACAAAATGGGGTGATTCAGGTACTGAATGTTGTAATTTCTGCTTTGACTTTTCTGAGGATCAGTGAAATCAGGAGGTTTGCTAAGGTAGCTCTAGTTTGCAACTGCTTTTTAAAATTCAAATGTTGAGCACAACATTCTCCTTGATCACTCCTTTCCATGGGGCATCTTGCGCCCGGCTGCTTGACTGAGTCTGTGGTCTTCACTTTGTCCCAGGCCAGCTTCCCCATTGATTTCTGTGAACCCAGAGGAGAGGAAATGAAAATCATGCTTTAGTGAAATGATTTGGTGCTAGGAACAAGCAAGTCTCCAAACACAGTCCTCCAGGAATCTCGCCCCCGGCTTCCTACAGAGGATAGTTCCCAGCGGGCCCTCTGTAATTAAACACTGCAGTCAAAATGACTCTGTATACCCTCCCACTTCAGTTATGGGAGATCTCGTGGCTGTGAACTCTTGGAACACTTCTAGGGCACTCCCCCTGAATCCAGCAGCTGTGCTGCTATGAGCCCCTCCTGCAGGGAAAGGCCACGTGCAAGGAGCCAGCAGCTGAAGAGGCGCCCTCACGCTCTGGCCCGCCATGTGAATGAAGTAAGTGGATGTCAAGCCCGGTGGGACCTTCTGGTGAATACAGTCCTTGTCAACGTCTGCCTACCATTGAGATGGAAAAGAACCAAAGTAATACCATTTTGTTCTGACCTGACTCCACTGGATGCTTGCTTAGAATGTTTTCTTTCAGCCTCCTGACAGCTGTATCTATCTTGAGAGTAGATCAGGACCTCCCCACGTCCCTGACTATGGACCTGATATATAACAAAATGATTCTGAAATGTGTAATCAAAATAATTCTCTCATGTAATCAAAATAACTGTCTCTACAGGGTCTTTTGACCCATATTACCTCAATTGTTCTTGTGGCTTTTGCCTTTATAAACTCTGTACTTCCAAAATTCGGGTGCTGGGAGTTCTTTGAGGCGTTAGCTTGCTCCCAGCCGCCACTTGCTGGGTATGGTCATAAAAAGACCTTTTTCTCTTTCAATGTGGTTTAATATGCATGGTGGTTTTTAATTCTCACGAACTCCGTAACACTATCAAATGTGAGACCCTAACACAAGCCACACAGCTGAGCCCAGTGAGCCCATAGAGCTATGAGAGATAAGGACAGTGTTGTTTGAAGTTACTAAGTTTCCACATGCTCTGCTACATAGTGATCAATAACTGAACAGAAATCATTGTACTGCATCTGTAAATGGGCGCTCTCAGAGCGCCTAACACACCAGGTTTATGTTATGTCTATACACTGAGTTAAAAAAAAATCTGCATTTTATTTTAGCTTTAAACTAGAAAGCATTTCTAAAATAGTAGTAGGGGAAGACAGTGGATTTTCAAATGCCAGGGAAGGTGTGGCCCTGTCCTGTGTTTACGCTGGCACTATGTCCTTCCTTGGTTACAGATGGTGTTGCTCCCTAGGTGTGGCCTGTTGATTTCGACCAAGCATCATTTCAACACTTCTTCTGTATAATCTTAGAAATGAGAAAAATAACAGGGTTTAAATTTTATAATTCCAAATAACTGTGTGAAGAATGGACATATATCTACGTCCAACTTGGCGTTGGTTAGAAGGGTTTTATCTACTAATTTGGGGCATTTGTTTTGGCATCAGGTTATTATTTTGGACCTCATAGTGTCTGTGCTACATTTCAGATAGTTTCATCCTCCAACAGACTTTCTTGCAAATATTAGTCCCAGATTACACATTTTTTATGGTTAGGACAGAATGAGAATTACAAAATAAGTGACTGTCTCTGTGATATAATTAATTGGTATCCACTCTCCGATGCTTGTAGCCCTGGATCTTAATCTCAGATGATGATTTACATGTGCTTCACATCCAGTCCCAGTGCGGCAGGGCCACCTGACTTCCTTTGACAATGAACGGAAGCAGTGTGTATCATTCATGAAGCCAGCCACCTAACAGCCCATTTTAGAGACCTTTGAAGCATGTTCCTTGAGATGCTTGGATCTCTGAGTCACTATTTGGAAGGTGTTGCCCTTAAGGGTTTCCAGGCTCACACAGATTTGTGTGAGAAATGAAGTTTTACATTAAGCCATAAGCTTGTTATTTTAATGTATTTTAACCTAATAACAGCAATTACAGGTATGAGAAGACACATAGGGACAATCCATGTGTGGTAACTCTTAGCTTAAGAAATTTCATTTTGTCTGCACTGTCAGCCACCTTAACTTTAGCCCACATACTGGGAGGACCCTAACATCAACATACTTTATCTTTGCAAAGAGTCGCGGTCATCTTGACCTAAGTTTCAGTTAGGAAAATAACTCCAGATGAAACACAGAGTGGGCTTAGCTAACTGCAATCTGTGCTTCTGTACTGTTGGCTCGCTTGCATTGGCTAGAAGAGAAAACGTCATAGCGCCTGACTCACAGTTTTCTTTTGCTATATAATCTGTAACCTAAACCAAGTCATGGACTGCAATTTTGAATTGGCTTTGAATTGGCTTTGCAGTCCTGCCGGCTGAAGAATAAATCTATGAGTTTGTTGATTCTCGCTGATCGGGTATAACATGTGGCTGAAGATGATTCAACATGATGATTTTCTTTTTTACTTTCTGATATAGAAAAGCAATATGCATTCAATAATATGCATTCAATAATATGCATTGAACTCTACTTCAAATTTTGATTTTTTTTTCTTTTGCCAGGCTAATGACAAGCAGTGTGATACTCTCTGTTGAGCAGCAGCAGGAAGCCACAACTCCTAGCCAGCATCTCAAGGGTAAATGACTGATCCTCTACAGAGTGTGTGCTGCAAACTATAATACTCAGTAGGTTAGGTGTACTAAATGTGTTTTCAACTAAGGATATTTTCAATTTGTGATGGGTTTATTGGGATGCAGATTTCTCATCTGGGCTTGAAAGGCTTTTCTTATCAGAATGCTCTTCCTGGTATCAATTGCCTTCCTAACTTCCTTCCATGGACTCCTAAGTTTTGCCTCATAAGGAACACAGATCAAATTCAGTGCCTTTTCTTCTGTTAGCAATGGATTATAATTTTCCTAAATCTGCTTTTCAAGATAATCATTTGTGGCTATTGCCACCATATCACCATCATGTCCTTAGGTCTCCCTGCTTCTGTCTCTTCAGTCAGCACCACACTGACTAGGACACAGAAGCACCTGGCTACTGCAGTGGCCGCGGTGGCCTCCTTTGATATGTCATTATCCTCGTAGAAATAAGTTATGACTTCATCATCTTAGGTAGGTGTCGTACCACATTGATTTCAAAGATCCATGATTTTCAAATCAGGCTGCACATTAAAATCACCCGGAGAGATTAAAAAAAAAAAAAACTGACACACTTTCTAGTCTTGACCAACTAAGTCAGAATCTGTGGGGGTAGGGCTAGGAACAGATACTGTAAAAAGTGCTTCAGTAATTTTTTTTTTGAGGATAACTTTTGAGTATAACTTCCTATTCTTGTGGTTGTATGTGGTGTAGAGTTATACTGGTTGTATATTCAAATATGAACAAGGGAAAGTAACGTCCATTTCACTTTACTGTAGCTTCAGTGATTCGAATGTGCAACCAAATGAGTTTTCCTCTTAAATGAGGTTATTCTCAAGGTGTATGTAAATATAATTTTTGGTTAAATAGAATATAAATATGAAACTTCTGTACATTTCCAATTTAATTATGTCTGATGAAAGTATTTCCAGTATTTCTAGATATAATAGATGTCTTTATTTATTTATTTTTTGTTTCTAGAGATTGAACCCAGGGTTGCTTAACCACTGAGCCACATCCTCAACCCTTTTTATTTTTTTCTTTTTGAGACAGAGTCTTGCTGAGTGGCTTAGGACCTCACTTAGTTGTTGAGGCTGGCCTTGAACTTTCGATTCTCCTGCCTCTGCTTCCCAAGCTGCTGGGATTACAGGTTTGCATCACTGGCCTGATCCAACTACAATTTTTTAAAACAAAGTTATAACCCTTAAATTACTTTTTAATAGTAACTTTAAAAAGTTTGGAAAGAGTTTTGAAAGAGTATGAGGATTAACTTAACATTTTTTATATTGTTTAGTCTATGTATAATGTAATTTGGATAGTATGTACCACAAATAATAGTATTTTAAGATCAAACTGAGAATAAACTTGAATGATCAGCAGTAATTAATGATATAGCCTAAAATATACTTGATAGAAAAGTAACTTTTCCAAATTGAAGATCTTTCCAAATAAAACAAGATTTAATGCTATGAAACTTGGTTCTTTTTTTACTTAAAACCCAGAGTTATAAAGCATAATCAAAATAAACATTTTTTTATTACTTCAACTTCTGATATCCTTCAGCTGTTAAAAGGATTGTTTTAGAAAGTTTGGCAGAAAACTTTCCATCTGTCACATCTAAAATTAATCACAGTATTGCATAAGAGTTAGCAGGAACAACCACAGCTGTCCAAATTTGCACCCTATAGTCATTGGGCAGAATCATTTTTTTTTTCTAGAATTTTAAGATGGTCTGCAGTATAGTGAATAAAATTTCATAAAAATTGATGCCATTAGCCCTTAAAAGGCAAGCAGCAGCCCACATATTCAACCCTTGTCATTGGAATACTGACTATGTTGATCATGATCATGAAGTACAAGTTTGAAGGCACTATTTCATGATCTAAAAGTATACACTGATATGCATGGGCGTCTGGCACACCCACTTCAGGTGAATTAGATAGTCCAAAAGAATGATGTTAATACCATTAAAATGAAGATAAGAAATACCAGAAAGCAGTTAGAGTAAATGATGAAAAAACTCACTGTAATTTTATACAACACTTATCACTAAGCTCCCTGATGGCCAACTCAAGAGAAACAGCCGGTTGTCTCTGTGGAGGCCTCTTTCCACTGCCCCAAAGCCCTTCCTCTCTCCCCAGTCACCCGTCCTCTTGTTTCTCTGTATTTAGGAGACCTTCACCAAGTAGCTCAGTCTTGTTTTCAATGCTGAGTTCTAGTGCTGTCCATGAGTTAGGGTTTCAAAAGGCCAAGTGACAAGTTAAGCATTGAAGTTTGTGCGGCTTTAAGTTTTTCCTTTGCAGATCTGTCAACCAAGGTCTATTTCATGGACAAACCTTGTACTCCACTTACTAGAACTGGATGTGTCTACTCCCTTTGAATGATCGCCATATGAGGTATCCTGATTCTCATAACTGTTACCCTAAGACTGGGTCTTATTAGGGTTGAAAGGTCAATCAACTTGTGCTTTACAAAAATACCAATTAGACTCTCCCACACAAAAGATGACATAAAACAAAACAAAACAAAAAGCCCCTGAACACAGTGCCTTTAAATGACAATAATTAAATCTCATGGGTCAGTGGTCCACTGGGCTCAGTTTCATGGGATTTTCTCCCTCCCAGGTCTGATTAAATAACCTCGGTAATGTTTTCCTCGTGGCTAGAGGAAAAGTGAGCACAAGTGGAAACATAAAAGGCCTCTTTGGGTCTAAGCTTGGAACTGCCACAAGATCACTTTAATCTTCTTCTTTTGCCAAAGCAAGTAATACAGCTAAACCCAAGTAAAGGGATGGAGAAATAAACTTGGAACCTTCAGTAAGAGAAAGTGCATTCACTTGGTTGAAAATGTTGAAACAAGGAATATTGTTGAAAGGTATCAAGTGTTATTTAAATACATCAGGACTAGGGTTAGGCTCAGTGAAAGAGCCCTTGCCTAGAATGTTTGAGGTATCACACAAGAAAAAAAAAACGGTGATTAGAGGGGGAAGCTGAGGCAGGAGGATCCCTGAGCCCAGGATTTCAGGGCCTGGCTTCTGTACCACTGGAAAGAAGATTGTCAATTGCACCATAATCTTTCTCATTCCTTTCTAGAACTCCAAGCATATAAATGTTAGTCCTTCTGGTGGTGTCTACAGGCTCCTAAAACTGTTCATTTTTTTTTTTCAACTTTTTCTCTCTTTTGTTCAAATTGGATAATTTCTATTGATTTAACTACAAGTTCACTCTTGCATTGAATGTCTCTTCTGCTATGAAGCCCATCCAATTTTTTTAAAAAAATTAGACTTAAAAGTTAGCAGTTTTGTTTTTCAGTTATATCATTTCCATTTGGTTCTCCTTTATAATATCTTTGTCTCTGATGAGACACTATATCTTTCCATTTACTTTAAGAATGTTTATTGTTACTTCTTTGAGCATCATATATATGGCAGCTTCTTTAAAGACTAAAAATTCAACATCTGGTTCATATTGGGTTGATGTCTACTGGTATTATTATTCTCTCTCTCTCTCTCTTTTTTTTTGTCAAAATTCCCTGAATCTTTTATATGTTGACTAAGTTTTGGATGGGATGCTAGACATTTTAAATATTGAGTTATGAGCCTGAGTCTGAAGTAATTCTTATGGAGCTTGCTTTGATCCGGTTTTATTTGTTTTAGTAGGCAACTGATCCAGTTAGTTCTGGGTACAGTTTCTGACTTGCCTTTTGTGGACTGAGGTTCAAAAGTCAGTATGCTTTTCAAATCCTCTACTGTGCTGTTCAGCTGTCCCTGGCATGTGAGCCACTTGGTACACAGTCTGAGACCAAGGTGGTGGCCTCATTAATGGTTCAGTGCTCAGAACAATTTAAGTACACTCATTAGGGTCAAATCCATCATTTTTCTCAGGGTTGTGCCCAAAGGTTCATATAAAACTTTGGGGGATCTCCTTTATGGAATCCTGTCTTCCCCATAATCTCCTTCAGACTGTCTCACTCCTAGGGTCCCTCCTTCTTGGCTTTCTGGTTAGTGCTCTCACTGTGCCCTGTATGTCCTGAGACTCTCTCTGCCTCCAGAACCAAGTGGCAGTAGGAAAAGAGAAAAAAGGGGCATTTTCCTCATGGATTTTGGACACACAGTTCTCTTCAGGGAGGCTTCTCCCTTAGAGCTTTAGGTACCTGCCTGGCTGCCACTGTCCCAGCCACCACAGGTCGCAGCTCTGGGAGTGGGGCTTTCTGGGAACAAAGCTAAGAGAAACCAAAAAAGGCCAAGGACTTTTCCTCTTCATCTCTGCCTTGTAGAGACTTCACGTCCCAGTACAGAGACAAAAAGGAGGAATTGCTCTTGGAATTCTTCCTGTGCATACCTGGTGCCTTGCTCTGGAATATGGACCTACTCAAAGGCAAGAAAAAGGGAAGAAAAGGAAGCTCCCCATCGACTGCTCATGCTTGGGTTCTGGTATTCTCCCCAGAGCCACCTGCCACCATTTATTTTCAGAGTCCATGTGCAGGCGCTCCACAGGTTCTGTAAGGAGCTTTTGAGTCCCCTTTGTAGGAATGACAGTGAAGTTATGCACATCCCCCTCACCCTCAGGTCTGGAACCCTCACTTCAGGTTAGTGGATGTAAGTTGCTTCATCTTCAAAATGGGTAAGTTCAATGTGGGCCCTTTGTAGTTCACAAATGTTTATGAAAGTAAAACAAACAGCATTTGGTGGCGTTCTCGTGATTGTGTGGTGGTCGTGTTACACTGACATTTTAACACAGAGACTTTGTAAAAAAAGTTTTTCCTATTTCTACTTTATCATTCTCAGCAATTCCCTGAGTACACTGCCACATCTGAAAGTGCTCCAGCATCTGGAGAGTTGAGAGACTTAGTGCTAAAAGTTTATCATACTACATGGTCTTGGACTGCAGGACTTCCTGGAGCCTCTGATAGGTTCATGTACTTGGCTGGATTTCCCAAGGGATCAGTCAGTGAACAGATTTAGGGACTTATCTGTCAGCTGTTTGACTTGATGCTAGTTTCTTGAACAAAAATAAACATAGAACTATTATTCCATAAGCATTCTAGAAAATTATTTTCTGTGGTATCTTCAACATGAATCAGAGTATTGTAAGTTGATGTAACCTTTTTCCCCCCTTTTAATCACCTCTCAAGATTTGTTCATAGACAGACATGTGGTTATGGAATGAAGAGGCATTTGGGGAGAAACTTGGGTTATAAATAACAGATGAAAAACAAAACATTGTACGATAGGACACGTTTCTGAAATTTCATTCAAGTAAAAACATTCTATGGCTTCATTTTTCAAACTATGGCCTGTTGGTGTGAGTAGTTGGGATTCTTAGAATCTGGAATTACAGAGAGAATCCAGGCTGTGTCCCTGTGCTATGTTTATACTGGAGGTCTAACTTCTGTCTCTAGAAAAGTGTTATCTGAATCATCATTTATTTACACTTCTTCCTTCTTTTATTTAGAAGACAATTTTTATAACAATGTTTCATGTATGTAACCTCATTTTCCTGGTTGGACTTCTAATTACTTCTTATTGTTAATTGTGAAAATTGGACATAATTCAAAAGAGTTTATCCCTTTCCTTTTAGACTCTTGGCTAATAAGTTTGTATTAATAGAAAGTGCAGGATAAAATATGTGTTCCTTAAAAAATAAAAACAACCTAACTTTAGACCATGAAGATTTTGACATCTTGAACGTAAAATATAAACATTGCTTACATATTAGTTTAGAATCTCAGATTCACTAAAATAGGGTAATGATTCTAGAAAAGAAGCACAGAATTTTTTGATGCCTTGATCTATATGGAGGATGTAAAAGATAGTAAAAAAGAGGAGGAAGTTGATATTCACCAGTCTTGAACTTTGACCAAGAATCGACTATGGAAAAGACAATCATTACACATTTTGTCACATTATAATCTAGTTCTAGTTGTGGCCCCAGTTCACCACTGCTTGTCCCTGGAGAAGCACTTCAGCCCACATGGGCCTGTAGGCTGTGCCACGCAGACCATCTCGGGGTTTCCCATCCATGCACTTTTGAGGACACAGAGTACCATTACTTGTAAATGTATAAGCCTAGGTTAAATACAGTGTAGAGGGTAGTAATTCAAGCTTGCCCACAGTAACAGCACAGTCACATTTGGGGTCAAGTCTGGATATATCTAACATCTGACCAGCATCTGGCCTTTGTTATTGAGAGATCAACTGTACTTTCTGGAGAAGAATATTTTTATGGACACTTTCGTAAGGAGCTGTGCATACACCATGGTATATTTTTACTTAAACAATTTACAGAGTTTATCTGTTTCCTGTCTTTTATTTTTTAAGTGCAGACCAGAACTTGTGTGAAAGCCTACCTTTCTGAAAAGCTCATGTGCTCTGCATTTGTAAAGAAGAATTCCATTTCTAGATAGTAAGTTTTGATAGTAAGTTTGTTTCATCATGAAATCATCCAAATGTCAAAGTTTACGGACAGATGTGGGCTCACATTTCTCTTCTTCCCCTATTGAGACCGAAAAGTGGAAATATTCAATTTCTAATCCTCTATTGGAATTTCCATGTCAGTCCTGGATGGAAAGCCTATTATTATGGCAAGTGGAATTTTAAAAGATTGTGATGATGCCTTCGATTCTGTACCTGGATGTATGATGGAACAAAAGATATGGTGTTTTAGAGGCTCCGGATTCAGGCAAGCATGAAAAGCTTTATTTTCTTTGAATAATCAATATAGCATTTTTTATATGAAACCACTTCATATTGTTGTTTTAAATCTCACCCAGTTTCAGTTTGCTACTGTTCTTCCAAAGGTAATCATCTGTAATGAGAGACACTAGCTGTTTCAGAAGGCGCCTGCATCAGAAAACAAATTGTTCAGAGCTGCAGGTTGTTACATTTGCTCTTCAGGGCAGCGGATGAAAAGTGCTATTGCACTTCAAGATGAGTTTATTTCAGAAGCCTCCTAAGGAATCAGAGAGCTGAGGCTGGGGCAGCCAATCCCATTTTGTAGAAAACAGTAACAAAATTTCAAGGGAATCTCTAACTGGCAAAAGTTTACTTCGAGGGTTGTTTTACACAGCATGATGCTAATCTATTCTGTTTCTATCAATCAGGAAGGGAAAGGGCAGGAGTTGAGGATCAGAACTAATGGTAGAAGAACTTCCTTGTTGAACCAAAGCAGGTGCTATCACATGTTCCTTGGGGGCCTCTTTGAAATCTTATAGGAAGCAATAACCCCTAGGCCTACCAGAGTTGGTTTGTTTTTACTCAGTTAAGAGGCCCAAAGTATAAACTCATTAAATTAACATAATAGGCCTAGGAATATAGCTCAGAGGTAGAGTGCTTGCTTAGCATGCACAAGGCCCTGAGTTCAATTCTCAGTACCTCCCAAATTAATAAAAATTCACTGAAATTTATTAATATAAATTGATAACTGAGATGTTCTAAAAAGGGAAAAATAGTTTTATTTAAAAATTTATTAATGGATATTTATGTTTAATTGGGTGCTTAGTAGAAATAAATCCATTTAACTTTGTAATAATAGATTTTGGATAATAAAAAGAAAAGAAAAGTAATTGAAGTATAACTAATATGTTGTGAAATGTATAGATTTAAAAATGTACAATTTACAGTTTGGAGACACATATATAATTCACTCTGTGTCGGTGTGTAAAACATTTCAAGCATCATCCTAGCTGATTTCTGTCACTACCCCTGCACACAGCAAACACTCAACAGTGCTTAGTTCTCTTATCTAGACTTCACGTAAGGGAACTCATTCAATATATACTCCTTTGTTCCTGACCTATTTGACTCAGAAAAATATTTCTAAGATTCTTACATGATGTTACTGGGAATTATTAGTTTTTTTCCTACTGAATATTAATCCATTATTTAAAAAACTCATTTATCCATTCGCAGTTCAGGGATTTGACTATTTTCTGATTTTGGTTGCTATGACTAATGTGGCTATCCACATTTTTATATATATTTTCTTGTGGACATATATTTTGTTTAAAATTTCACTCAGTTTTAGTTTGATACTGTTTTATATATTTTTGTGTTTCTCTTGGTTAAGTACTTAGAGATGGAATTTCTGGGTGATAGAGGAGGTAAATGCTCAATTTCCTAATAAATTGAATTTCTATGATAGATAAGAGTTTCAAACATATTTATCTGTGTTCATTGGTCCCTTGAAATTTTTTTTCTTTGAGAAATGGCTAAGTCTTTTGCCCATGGTTGAAATTCGATTAATATTTTCTTATTATTAAGTTGCCATAGTTACTTATATATGTAGTAAATGTAGTCTAGGTCATGTCAGCAGGGCAAGTAATGAAGGGCTTAAATTTTACCTTAAGAACACGGGAAACTTTTAAAGGTTTTTAGCAAATGAACATCACCGGCATTATAATTTTTCAAGGTCAATCTGCCTTCAGAAATAAACTAATTATAGAGGGTTTTTAAAAAGAAATGAAAAGAAGACCTCGTTAAGAAGATACGACAAAAATTCAGAAAATATCATGGCACTTTAATGCAAGTATGACAAAATTTGGCCAACTGTAGGCAAAAATGAGATTGCAGGATGAAACCGGAATGAATAATTGATTGGAAATCAGTAGCACAGAGGAGGAAGTGCGGAGACAGCCGGGTTCTGTTCTGGGTAACTGAGCAGATGGTAGTCCTCTCCACTTAGATAAAAGCATGCTTGTGTTCAGGGGGAAATGATGAGATCACTGTGGTATGGTGAATCTGGGGTTCCTCTGGTTCAGGAGAGAGGCTTTACCTACATAAGGATGGATACGTGAACCCAGTATTAAGGTGGTCATTTACCATGGCAGGTTAGATGGCACCCTTCCTCCAGGAAGGGCATGAGCTAAAGCTATATGTCCAAGGTCTGGGCTAAAACAGAAGCTGATGAAAAACAGGAGGGAGAAACAAGTGCCTCAAGGGAGCAGCAGCTGTGGGAGGGCCCTGTGCTCCTCAGTCATCCTAGGAGAGGCTGTGCCTCCCACACAGGTGAGCTGCAGGCCACCTCAAAGGTAAGCAAAGCAAGAGGAAAGGACTCCCTGGAAGAGGTGGCACAGAGCGGGTGTGGCTCAGTGGTAAAATGCTTTTCCAGTTCCTGAGAGTCTCTGGGTTGGAGCCTCAGCGTCACTCAGCACACCAGGAGACAAAGAAAGAAACACAGGAAAAGATAGGGTAAAAAGGTATTTTGTATTTTGAACCACTTTCATGTACTTAGCTGTTCTGTGGTAATGAAGTTTCTGGAAATGCATTTGGTTACTGAAAACGCAGAATGTTTCCTAATACTAGTAGAAAAAAATACTTCTAATCCAACTTCCCTGTTATTTTGATCTTTCTTTTCCTCATCTGATTTTAATAGTACGTAGTTCACGTGTCCTCTCCTTCCCAAAACTTTTGGGTTTTGTTGATTAACACGATCAATAAAAGCAGACAAGTCTGAAGATGTGGTTTAATTAAATTCTGTTAGTTGAAAGAATGAAAGAATGTCCCATTTATGCATGGCTTCTTACAGCTTTTACTGAAATCGCCAAGGCTTTGGAGGAGACCCCTGATGACAGTCACCATATCAGCCCCCAAGAGGAAAATACCGCTATGGGCTGCCAGGAACAGCAATTATCACATATTACCAAATATTTCCCTCCCTAACTCTCCCATGTTTTTAGACATGAAACATTTTTGGTACAAAAGAAGACATAATATAAATATTTATAATTCACATTAGTCATGATTCTTAATCATGATTGTGTAAGATTTCTCTAAATATTCCCTGAGCCAAGTCCTATGGAGGAGTCGTTTCTGGTCTATAAACAGACACATGTGGCACTAGTTGTTTGTGAACAAATGTGACATTGAAGGAGCTAAAAGCTGTAAATGCTTTTCTACTTATTCTACATTTTTATTTTTCAAATACTGTTTCCCGTATGATTTAAGGTGTTTTGACGGATTTCCTTACCTCGGAAGGAAACCATATTTACAGTACAATAAAAATAATGTGACTACCTAATAGTGTGAAATTCCTGTTTATTTTGGATATCTGATTTTTTTTTTCTCATTTTTCACCACCTTACTGTCCCTCTGACGTGTTTAGATCTTCATGTAATGCAACATCTTTATGCTTTTGACAATTAGAACTTTGGTTCTTTCAAGGAATTCTTGGCCATAATTTGCATCTGCACAATGTAAGTCAGAGTACTTTTTAAGAACTCAGATCTTTGATAAATCTATATCTTCCTGGAACTGCTTTTACATTCAGCTCAGCATTACCACTTTGAAGGATTTAATAGAAAGAAAAGACAGATTCTAAGACATTAAGCCTGGCATGGAATAAAAATTTCTGTTACAATGACTTCAATTCTTTGGACCTCCATAAAACATTAAGTGTTTAAACTTCTCTTCCAACTTGAGGCCTAAATGGAGGGAAAATTGATTTGATGGACTGGAGCAATATGAGTTGAGGAGCTGGAGTTTATCTGGAGACTTTTCAAGCCATCTACCAAGGGTGGGGAAGCACACACTCAAGTCCACTGCCAAACAGAGAACTGTGTGAATTTCGGTGTGAATTTGTGAGGACTTTGGAATCTTCACAAGCCAGGGGGCACTGAGCTGGCAATGAGAAAACCTTCCTCTTGACATGCTCTTGACTCTGCCACTAGGTAACTGTGACCTTAGGCTAGCCCCTTCCCTTCCCTGGTCCAAAGGCCTCACCTCTGAAATGTTGCATGGGGTCAGAGCTCTGGTACCCTAGATGCAATTTACCTGATTTGCGTAATGGTTTCCCCTCCCCCACTTCCTTTCTTCTTTTAACCCTTCCTTCATGCCTGTAGTCAGATAATTGTGAGCATTTAACAAGGGTACTATTTTACATGAAATCTGTTTCCAGTCTCTGCTGAGGAATGAGAAGATTTGGCAAAGCACAGCCCAGGTGCTCAAGCGGCAAAACCTGTCAGAGGTGAAGGGACACTGGTGCTGCCTTTTCCCTGGCATGCAGACGCGTCCGACTGCCACAGTGGCCAGGGGCCCCTTCTGCATCCATGTCCGGGACCTCAGTGAGCACTCAGGTTTGCAACCTAAGGGAGTTCAGGCTTGTGATCTTTCTGTTACTTTCCTTACATCTCAATAAGCCTGTAATTCTCAACGGGCAAACCAGTAATTACACCTTATTTCTATTTCCATTTCAGTAGCCTGGCAAACAAGCTGGAAAACCTTAGTACAAGACCAGACTTAATTAGCATAACCAGAACTTTTCACTTCTCCAGATTTTCCTTGTAGGTGGCAGCCTTCCCACACCATGTATCTTTCCATATCTTAGGCGCTGGTTTTCCCTTTTAACCATCATGTCCTCAAAAATCAGATGACAGACAAAAAATATTGGCCTCCTGCCCTTCCTTAGAACTGGATCTTCTTTTGAAATGACAAAGTATGCGACTGTAAAACTCTCCATGCCGAAACTTGAACATTGAACCAACTGCAGCTCTAAGAAGTCTTAAAATGATATCCAGTACGCAGATAAGAGAAACCTGTAGGCTTTTTAGCCACTTCATCTTTCTCCCATCTATTTCTCCATTTTCCCCTCTCCCTGTTTCATTCAATACATTTTCTCTTCCTTGATCTCTATTAAGATCCCCACCTTCTCCATGTCTGCTCCCTGTGACCTTTCCCCTGTCAGTTTTCCTTTCTGTCTTCCCAAGTTGTAGTGGCACCCCTCCTCCACAAAAATTTTAATTAAGCTTCTCCAGAAATCTGAACCATAATTTATCTTAGGACTATCAGCAAAAGAGTCTCTACAAAAGAGTTCAATGTAGTTAAATTTCACGAACACTTATGGCCTATCTAGTATAGCAACAATATAATATTTTATAAAAGTGTGTTTGGAAATGCAAAGTGTAACAAGAGGGACAGATTCTTTAACAAGGCCTCTGGCCTTGGGCCTGAGCTTCACAAACATGTTTACATTTCAGAGATAAGAGAATATATTACTAATTGGGCTCCATGGTAACAGCTGGCAGAGGAGGAAAGAAAGGGGAAAAGAAGCTCTGGTGCTATCCTTGAAGTGTTAACTTGCCCAGAACAGTAAAAGAAAAAAGCTGCTTTTGTGTGAACTTCTGCAGACTGTGAACTTCTGAGCCCTCCCCTTACACACTGGGTATTAAGTTCTGAAACTGCCTGAGCTCAAGGTTCAGGGGAATTAATTGATTACAGCAAAAGCTGTAATCTCTGAACCAACCAACTGCAGTCAAATAAACCTGCTTCCTGTTTCCTATGGGGTGTCTTGCCTCCTGGGTCCCTACAACAAAGTCACAGGACCAACAAAGAGGAAACAAGACAGAGTTACAAAGAACTCACTTCCAAATAGTTTTCCGTGTTTCCTGTTAAGCTCAGGAACACAAGACCCTTAAGCACATTTAAAATGTACTCTGTGGCATTACAGATCTAATTGAAATCAGAGTTACAAAAAGTGTTACTAAAGGTGAGAATTTTTATACCAATATTTTTTCTAATACATCTTATGGAAGGAATCTGCACCAATTTGGCACAAAGTTTGTTTCTGGAGGCAGGATTTGTGTTTAGGGCCATGAGTCTTGTAGGAGATGCTGGTTGAGTGATGGAGTCATAGGCTCTCACCTTTCAATTGGCTGGCTGTTCTTTGTTTCTAAATGCTTTTTCCTTCTGAGGTAAATTATTATTTCTTGTTCTTCTTTAATAGTGCCTAGGGTTTATGCATTAGGAAAAGAAGTCTATTTGGGTGTATCAAACAAAGGTGAAAGTGACAGGAAGGACAATCTTCCTACCAGTTTTACCTGGACTTCAGTGTAGTTAGTGTTAGGGCAAAGCCATTCTTCCCCTTGGAGCAGGAACTGATGTCTGAAGGTGCCAATGGTGGCTCCCCCTTGCCACAGCTCAGTTGCATTGGGTTACCTTTTCATGTCTCCAAGAGACACACCAAGATATGTGCTCAAGGACTAGGCCTATGTTCTTTCTCATCGGCACGCTAAAATTGGCAAAATAGAAATAAAAATGCCACTTCACAGATGAGGAAACTGAGCCTGAGAGAGGTTAAAACAACTTACCTCAAATTGATGGGTAATTTATTTTATAATGATCAAGGGATATGCTCTTTTTATGCTCAATGTATGAAGGTGCTATTGGGCCACTTACTATTTTGCGACATCATCTACAAACATTTTCTTAATAGCGTCATTTCAAAATAGGACAATGAAATTCTGAAATGGTCTTTTGTTTAAAAAAATCAGTTTCTCGACCCACTCCCATTCTCTTTTTGCTTGTTTTGGATTGATCAGTAACCATTCTAAGACTCACAAGTTATTTCTGATCTGCACTGCTGCGCTTCCACTAATACAACTCTGCCACAAGTCCAGATAGATTCCTAGGAGAATTTGACTCATTTCTATCTAGCACTCTTGGTTATAAAACAAACAAGAATTTTAATTCTTTTCTTAATGAGTAGAACATTTTCTTTGTTTCCTAGCATATCACACCTACCACATATTTACCAAGTATTTTTTGAATTTTTAACTTAAATAACATCCAAATCTCATACCTTGGAACGTCCTTTTAAGAACTGGCTAGACTCAGTAAGTACCGATTTATCATGATGTTGCTCATTTTTAGGTGGTAATTGCCTGTGCACAAGACCACAGGGTGGTCTAGAGTTGGGAGTATTCCTAGGCAAACTGATCTATGCAGGAAGTTCAGATATGAGATAGTCATGCTAGGGATGCTGTGTCCTGTGCTGCTATTCAGAATTCTGAGAGTTATTTTGCTTCCTTCAAAGCCTGTGCCACAGGAGTATAATTTCCCTGTTTCTTATTTTAAATACTGGAAATACCATATTATGGCTTTTAGTCCATGGGAGGGCAATGTTGAGCCATGGGAAAAATCCCTCCAGTTTTTTCGCAAAAGCATATAGAACAGATTCATTTAAAAATTAATGAATTGAAACAGATTAACTAATTTAAACATACTACAAGATGACACTTATTTAATAATATCCCGTGTCACATACTGACTGGATTCATGTTTTTCATACTGGTTGTTAATTTGTAAACTGATGTGAATTATCCTTATCAGTCAAAGCCAAACCACGCCTGTCCTTTTTCAGAGAAAGCTGCTTTCTCCTGGATGTGGCTTTTCTTATGTCAGATGTTGGAAGAACTGAAAGCATGTACAAATAGAACATATTTTTATGCATGACCTGCTGCTACGGGCTATGTTTAAGGAGATAAGGATTTTTATCATTCAAATTTCCCATCTTTGTGACACTTCTCCTTGGGTCAGAACTTGAGGCTGCTTGTAGCCAAATGCCATCATAAGCTCTTAGAGCAAAAACCTAACCAAATGCAATGTTTGACGTGAGTTATAAAGAACAAAAAAAAAATCATGTTTCAGTCAAATTTCAAATCATGAAACTTGGTCAGATATCAGAATTATTATTTTTACAAAAGGAGTCATGGGCCACAGCTTCCAAGGGTCATTTTAGTCTGTATCTAAGGTAAGTAAGTCTACTTCAAAATTTGAAAGCAAGCCTTGTGTGTAGAATGTAATATTATTATGAGTTTCGGTGGGAAAGTAACAAGTTTTTCATTGCCCTGAAGATGTGAGTCTCCTAGACTGGGAAAGCATTCTCCTTCTGCTGAGCTCTCTGTCCCAGAACATAGTGATAAGTCACTGGCTGCTGCTACCTTAAGGCAATCTGGCTGCAGAAGCAAAGGGCATTCTCATCTCAGTTGCTGTTCCCAAATCCAGGGATGCCGTTAAACCCCAGATCAGAAACAACAGCCAATGCTGATTAGAAGCTTCTTCATGCCAAACACTAAGTATTGTTATTAATTTAACTTAAACTTTACAATAATGCTGGAAAGTCTATCATTAACATAATTTACTAGATGAGGAAACTGGATCTTCAGAATGAGTAAATTGCTCATCTAAAGTCACAAAACTTCCCAAGGGACAAAATCAGGCACCCTCCAGGGCCTCGATCTCCATCACCACTTCAGGTTAGACAGGGAGTGAAATGAGGACCAGGGGAGGTGATGCCTGCGGTGTTTCTGTGTAAATGGGGAAACAGATTCGAATATTTCTCCATTATCTTCTACTTAATATGATGTTTCCATGTCAATGTGGGTGGGTGGGACTGGAAAAGCGTGTGACGGGGAACATCATCACAGGATTTACCTGTGTGTCTTAACATTTATAACAGTAGGGTTTTTCTTCTTTTTATATTATAATATTATGATAAAAACATTGTCCTCTTCCAAAGGGTAGAAATTGCGTCTTAAATTTTTCTCGATCTTCCATTGTTCCTAATCCAATAGGCCAGATACATGGATAGGGTAGATTAGGGAAAATAAAGCATTGATAACTGAAAATAAAATTCTGCAGAGTTAAGAGGCAGGCATTTACAAATCAAAGTACAGAAACCACTGATATAATACAATATTTAGTACATAGTTTAGATTTGAGTAGTATCTTCAAGGATTTATTCTGTTTATTTACAACCAGGAAGAATAGTTTGGGTCTGAACTTCTGTACAGGTAATTCACCTCAACCTTACCAGTGAAAGTGAATTTTAGAGAATTTTCAGCAGGTTTGTTTTTCTCTCTAGTCATACTTTAAGAAAGGTCTCTGACTCTCCAATCTGAACTTTAAGATGATACGATAATTTGAACCTCACATAATTTTTCAAGTTGACATTTTTGGCAAATATGTTCTATTTGACTAAGTTATTTTAATTTAACAGGTTTTATCTAGAAGAAAGTAATGCTTGTATATTTACTATAAATTTTAGTCAAATACCGAATGCTCATCTTTAAATGGAGTGTGTAATTATTCATCTCATGAAATCTAGAATGCTGCATAAATAACATTAATTTTTTGCAGTGCTGGGATTGAACCCAGGGCCTTAGGCATGCTGGGTAAGTGTTCTATCACTAAGTAACACTCCAGGCCCTAAAACAACAATTTTAGAGGTATTTCACACAGGGAGAAATCTGTAGGTTAGTATAACGAGGGAACCCCTCATAGAGAAGGAAACATTGGCACAACTCTGGTGTATGTATGTGTATTTTTGTAGAATTCAACATAAAGTAGTGGTATCGGCTTTACAGAAAGAGAAAATGTAAAGATAGCAAAATATTCTGAGACTAGTCATTGAATGCCAAAAGGAAGAAGATCAGATTGATGAAATAATTTGCACAGTAATTAATTTTTCCTTTCCTCCTTCATTCTTTTTTTTTTTTTTTTTTTTGGTACCAGGGATTAAACCCAGGGGCACTCGACCACATCCCCAGCCCTATTTTGTGTTTTATGTAGAGACAGGGTCTCACTGAGGTGCTTAGCGCCTCGCCATTGCTGAGGCTGGCTTTGAGCTCTTGATTATCCTGTCTCAGCCTCCCTAAGTGCTTGGATTACAGGCACTTGGATTACACCACTGCGCCCAGCTTCCTCCTTCATTCGTGGCCCATTAATAAAGGGTTTAAGGGAATATGAGTAGCAATGGCTGCAGGTCCTGTGTGACTCTGGGGGATGCACAGTGGAAGTTATGCTGCCGCTGAGCTGCCTTTCCCCAGACTGTGGGGTGTGCTTAGGCATTCGCCTCTTCCCACCCAGCAATCAGCACCTGGTGCACTTGGAAACCTCCAATGCATGTTTGTCTCTAGAACATGGAGAAATAGAGAAACAAACAAACAAACATAAAACCTAAGAAAGAAGAGAGACGGACAGTGGAAGAAAGCAAAAGGGAAAAGAAAGAAAAGATGGAGGGGGCTCCTCATCTTAAGGTTGTGCAAATGGTTAGGGATGCAAATGTATATATCAAATCCTAACCCCATAATATAAAATAATTCCCATTCATGACATCCTCTCTGTACATGTTATACAAAGGACTTATCAATGACTTTGAGTGAAACCATTTCTATCATTCAATTTATTTGCAGGGGCATGGATTGAAACTCATTTTTATAAGTAAAAATCAGCAAATTTTTCATCCAAATTTGATTAGATTCAGAACCACTCAAAGCTGAAGGGGTTAGCTCCACTGAAGGAACAGGGGTAACAAACATAGTTTCCTATTTTCTTGTTTTGCTAATTTCAGCCTAATTTCTAAAAACTCAGGATTTCAGTGATTTTTCAAGGCTAATCCAAACAATAAACACCAATACAAATGCCAAAAATCTTCCCCTGGGTAAAGACCCTTGTTCTGTCTTCGGGAGGGAAGCTTCTAACCTGTGTGGTTGCCTCTGAGGTCAGGAAAAGTTCCTAGGAGGTTGTGCAAGAGGTGAAAGATTTGAATCTTGCTTAGCTGACTTACAATTAAGGAATTGGGGTGTTTTCAAAGTGGCTACAAACTTTTTGATATTTAAATAAAATTTTCATCTTAGAAGTTTTAGATTTACTGAAAACTCTTAAAGACAGTATAATAACTTCCCTAACATACTACATTCATTTTCCCCTATTGTTAACATCTTGTCTTACTGTGGCACACCTTAGGGACACAACTCATGAATATATGATATATGATATAGTATTATTTACTGAACTCAAAAATGTTTAGACCTTATTAGTTTTTCTTTAAAGTTCTCTTTTTGTCCTAGATCCTGTTTAAGATGCCAGTGTACATTTAGTAGTGTCTCCTTTGGGCTGTGATGGTTTCTCAGTCTTTCCTTGCTTTTAAATGACCTTGACAGTTTGGAAAGGTCTTAGTGTGGTATCTTACAGAATGACCCTCATTTGTTTTATTCTCGTGTTTTTAAATTTTTTTCCCTTAGATTAGGTGGGTTATTATTATTTTTAATCAATAATTATTATTAACAAGGAAGACCACAGAGAAGAAATACTACTCCCAACATCTATCCATGGCACATGCCATCAATATGATTTATAATCAACACGTGAACATGGGCCACCTGGCAATTGTAGTGTTTATTAGACTTCTCCACATGAAACTAAGTTTCCCACATGCGCCTCTCCATTCTGTATTACCTGGACACAAATACTAAGTATGGTCTATGCCACGGGGTGAGGAGTTGAGCTTTACCTCTGCTACCGCCAATTATTTAGAATTCTTCTGGAGGGAA
This sequence comes from Geosciurus inauris, assembly GCA_004024805.1. Lineage (NCBI taxonomy): Eukaryota > Metazoa > Chordata > Mammalia > Rodentia > Sciuridae > Geosciurus > Geosciurus inauris. The sequence goes on along the minus strand of PVHX01006611.1, from coordinate 36,322 downwards.
AACGCAATTTGTCTCTCCCGTTCATTTATTTATTCAACTATTAATTTATATCAGCATAGATTTGGGAATATTTATTTTATACTTTGGAATACAATGAAATATGATAGTATTTCAATTGTTTCAATTTTGGTCATCTGGGACACTTCGAGTTGGCTTTTGTTTTTTTCTTTTGCAGTTTCTTACTTTCTCGTACAACAAAATACGGCAGGCTTATCTTGCCTCAGTCATAGAATCAGTCTTTTCTTCAAGGAAGAATTGGAGAATAGAATTAGAATCCAAGATCTGGGTACAAGTAATTTTTAAGTAATTATTTTTAAGTAATTATTTTTTACTTCTTTATGGTGGGTTATTTTCTATTGCACATTTTTCAAGTATTTAGTGAAAGCCTCTATCTGCCTCAATCTCTGTGCTCACAATGCAGGTGGAGAGCTATAATCTTATTCACCAGAGAGCTGGGAAGAGGGAGGCCTCTTTGCAACACGTTTCTGCTGAACAGCAGCTGGAGGAGGTAATCGCACATTGCCTCTTAAATGCTCTTTTGGGAAGTGACACTTCTCAAAACCCTTTGGTTAAAGGAAGCCTCTTGGCCACACTTAACTTAAAAGGGAGGAAGAGCGTGCATTCAACTGGGTACCATGGAGGATGGAAAGATGGATTTGTTCTGCAAAGATCATGAATATGTATGGTGACAGAACTAATCACATATTCCCAATAGAAATATGACGGAATTTATATTTTTGTAATTCTAAGTTATCTAGTATTCACACAAGGAAAGCGCAAAAAAGATCGTTAAATAATATCCATATTTTATTTTCCCCAATATATTCTAAATATTTTAATTTTACATGTAATCAGTGTAAAATTATTAATGGAATATTTTGCCTATTTTGCATTCTTATTTTTTCATCCTAAGTCTCTGACATCTAAGTGGCATTTTATACTTGAAGTACAGCTTCAGCTTGAAGTAGCCACATTTCAGGGCTCAATAAATACATGGAACTGAAGGTTAACGTCCCTTGAACAGTGTGTCTGGCTCATAATAGGCAAAAAGCAAAAGTAGGCAAAGTGTTAAGTACTGTAAACTGTAAATATTTTTATAAATAGTTTTAATCCCTTATCATATGAATAGTGCTTTGGCCTTAGATTTTATATTCTCAAATTCTTTCTCCCTATGTACTTCTCCCACTTGAAATATAATCGAAATTTCAAGGATATTTGTGAAAATTAGATTTCAAGGCTCTCTTCAGAAAGCCATTACAGGTATCTCACATTTTCATATATTTATCTATTTGCTTCTTTTAGTTTTATGTCGATACCTACCACTGCTTGCTACATTCCCTGTACATGCCAAGGTTAAGCGGAGTTAGTGAAGCTTAAATGTATGGCTTTCACCCAAATTGATATTAAAATGTGAGAATTAAATTGAAAGGTAAAATTGAGGAGAGTATGAAATGCTGAATTGTGGTTCTGAGGCCTGGGATTGTCTACAAGTGCCAAACAAAATTCCACAGTGTAGAATAACTTTACATTTCCACAATGCCTTCCCTTTTTCTTGTATTTTTCAAAATGTAAACAATCTGCCTATTGTTTATATTTGCTTATTCATGAATGTTTGATACAACATTCAAAACAAGCACCAACTTTCTTTTATTTTGTGATTTATATGCATCTCATTGGTTCTGTTTCTCTGACAAATACAGATATTATTACCTCATGTTACAGATGAGGAAACTGAGGCTTCAGTTCCCACCAACCACCAACTTTCTAAATGAATAATCAAGGTATAATCACAGATAAGGAATAAACTTCATCAAAATATTCTTTTAGAAAATCCTACTCACCCTCCATGTTTAGAATTGGTTCCTAACACCTGACAGGGGACTCAGGGATTGATTAAGCAATATACTGTCATTCAATAATAACTCATTTAAAAATTTTTGTTTTAATTGTCAATGGACCTTTATTTTATTCATTTATTTATATGTGGTGTTGAGAATCAAACCCAGTGCTTCACACATGCTAGGCAAGTGCTCTACCACTGAGCCATATCCCAGCCCCTCAATAATAACTCTTTTCTAGAAAGTTCCTAAATCCCACATTTCCAGAAATCTTTGTGTGAAAAGAATTAACCTAATGTGGCATTACCTTCTTATTTGAGTTGTGATATAAATAAATAAATAAATAAATAGGCCATGATTTGGCGAATGTCAAATTGGGTATATCTCTAAAGGATCATTTATGCAAGAAAGCTTATTTTAATGTCATGCTGACTTTATTCTGAGTTATAATATTGAACAACTGTAATCAGGGGAAAATGATATTAGTCTGGGCAGCATGAGAATGTGGTCACTCTCCTCCAGATACAGGAGTGTGATTGCTGAGAGGTGCTGGCAGCTGTGGAATCTTCCAGACTTCTTCCCACTGGCTGTTTGCACCCAGTGCTTGAGCAGGGAAGGGCTCGACACAGCTCTCCTACACTTCCCCACGCTTTGCCTGGCTCCTTGCCTGTTTTTTCTCACACAGGTATGTCTTTGAACAAAATCCTAACATAGTCAACCCACTCTTCACACCTGCCTCTTTCTTGTAGGACCTGGATGAATAAGTCTTTGGGAATCACTTGAATGATGGCATCCTCCCATGGCAGCAGGGTGGAGGGGCAGTGGGGGAGGGAGTCCTGTGGGCGTGGTGGCCTCAGCTGGTGCGTGGTGTTGGGATCAGTGGGGCGAGAGGAACTTCAGTGGAGGAGGACACTGCACTTCGCAGCAGCTCAGCATGGAAGCAGGGATTGGGGAGGACAGTGGTGACACCTGTCAGGCAGGAATTAAAAATGTGGAAAAGGAGAGCATCATATAAACTTGGGGTGATGGAATCGTCAGTGTACGCTGGCAGTTCTCAATGTGGGAAAGTAGTCATAAATTAGCCTGAATGCACAGGACACAGAACCTCGTTCTGTCTGAGAATAACAATACCCCAATAATAACAGACATGCCATCACTTATACACACACACACACACAGTTGCCGATGAACACAATACCTTTATTTTGTTTATTAATTTTTTTAGTGTGGTGCTGGGGATCAAACCCAGTGCCTCATGCATGCTAGGCAATCGCTCTACCACTGAGCTACAATCCCAGCCCTTTTTAACACTCTTCATCAAAGCAAAGTGGGCCTGAGGAGACTACTTCCACAGCCAGAGGAAGGAAAGCAGCCTGGAACAGTATTTTGTGTCAGAAAGAAAGTTTCAAAGAGTGAGAGGGTGTTCTCAGAAGGGCCCAGAATCCACTGTGGGGAGGTTCCCACTGATCTACTTTGGGTGATTTTGGGCAAGATTGATAATAATGGATTATAATCAATGAAATTAAATAATCTCTGAGTACTTACTAATATAAAGAAAGAAAGAAAAAAGTGATTCTCTTTTTTATAATGTCAGCTAATAAATGTAGAAGTATAATGAAAGAAGATAAATCACAATTAAAAATAATCAAATTAATGATTAGTTCAGCCAAGAAATATGAGTGGATGCTCAAACTATGGGTAAACATTTAATGAGAAACAATGCATTTCCAAGTCTAAAAGTATTTCCCTACAAATACTAAATGGTCAAAAGAACAGACATAACATGAAGAAAACCTATACTGAACGCCCTTAATCAATGGTCAGAGCTAATGCCAGTAGTGGGAAAATTCAGAGTTATGACTTAAGAGAATAATGACAACATAGCAACTTTTCCATGAAATTCTTCCCCAAAATGTTTAACATGATTCTCATCATGAAGCAATGTCAGAAAAACGAAAAATATAACACAATTGGAGCTGCGTTTAAAAATACAAACACCTAAGGGATCCCAGTTAAAATTTCTTTATATCAAACAACTTAAAAGCAGAAAACAGTGGTCACGGATGTGTGCTGGTGGACCTGACTCCTGTTTGCTAAGGACAGATGAGCCAGTGCGCATGTCACATTAGATTTAATGATGGAGGAGATTGATTTTCCAGTGCAAAGCACAGTCACCCAGAAATTCTTTACTTGTTCCTTCCCCCAAAGGTTAATATCTAGAATTTTCTTGTGTTTCTAGAAAAGGCTCAAACTCGATCTGAATAAAAACTTTGTAGGCTGAAATTTCTATACTTAAAACGGTTTAGAATTCCTATTTTTCAATGATTTCCAATGACTGTTTTAAAACTAAGATATTAGGTAATAGATTTGAATGCAATCATATAAGAGATTCTGTAAATATCCACAATAAGCCTCTCTTTCATTTCCTCACTACTTGTCATATATTTTTTGGAGGGAGGGAACAAGGAGTTGAATTCAGGGGCACTTGCCCACTGAGCCACATCCCCAGCCCTATTTTGTGTTTTATGTAGAGGCAGGGTCTCACTGAGCTGCTTAGCGCCTCGCCGTTGCTGAGGCTGGCTTTGAACTCACAATCCTCCTGTTTCAGCCTCCCAAAGTGCTGGGATCACAGGCATGTGTCACTGCGCCTGGATATTTGTCATATATTTTTTAAAAGTCCGAAGAAGGAGGAGGAGGAGGAGAGTAGAGGCAACAGAAATAAAAGGAGAATATGAGGAAAGCAAAGTGGAAAGGGAGAATAGGAGGAGCCGTGGGAAGAGGGAGGAAGCGTATTTATCAAGAGTGCTCCATAGGCAAGAAGGGAATGGATGCTCATTCAGTTTATATTTTGTGCCAAACACTATTCTGGTGCTTTCTGTGTTTCTTAACATGAGGGGGAAAAAAGGAGGAAAATAAAGTAATATCTCGCTATATAGTTAGGTGGCGTATCCAGGTAAGAACCTCAATCTCCCTTCCATCATTTTTTCCTAAATGATGTAACTAGTTAAAAAGCTGTTTCATAGCTAAAATTAAGGGTGGAAATGCCCTCCAGGTGTGAGAGTCCGTGATTTAGTGTGTCTCTTTCAATAGTTTTTCCTCATTTAAAATTTTGAGCAAACAACTAAATGCCTCAAGATTATACTTTCATATAGAGTATATGAGAATTTTACTGCCTTCGAAGTCCATCAAAGCTATCTATCCTGAAAGTGGAGTTTGGCTCTCAATACTGCTTCCCCCATTGTAGTACACATTAGCCATGAACTCAGGATCTCATGTAAGAGAGGTGGAAGGAGATAATATTTTGTAATCACTTGCCATGTGAAAGACATGCATTAAGAACCTAAGTTACTCTTTGAAGACTTTGAATACTCAATTTCTTTGCAAGGTAATTTTTTTTTTTTTTTGGTCATTCAAATGAGGAATCTGAGAGTTTTGATTGACTTCAAGTTTGTAAAACCCAGTGACAGGCTGGTGCCTTCTCTTTCACTTATACTTTTCTCTGCCCTTTGCAATTTGAAGCTGTGATATATTCTCTGTATCAGTATTGATATGCTCTACCGTCTCTTATATAGATGTGATAATAAGGAATTCAGAAAGCAATGCACTTGCTACAGGATAATAAAAACAGAATAATCATTGACAAGTTGGATAAGACTTCAAAGAGCTGAGGACACATGTTGTGAGCTGATGGATAATAGTTTATACAGCTTTACATACAATGGACTTTCAAAATACAAATAAGAAATCCATGTCCATTAAGTATTGTCTTGATTTTGTCTCCAGGAAATTCAAGGACAAAATTGACAACAATATTAGATCATGTGGAAAGAATTTTCACTTGATTTCTAAGAGTCAGATGTTTTCATTACACTGTTGAACAAGAAAATTTTTCATTCATCTTTTCAATAATTAAAATTTGCCCAAGTGGTGTGAACATTGGCTTATAGGGCCTGATATAGGATTGGGTGGTGGTTAATCTGGATTGTCAAATTGACAGGATTGAGATGCCTAGAATTCAGAGATTTGTGGGTGTGCCGATGGGGGTGCAGAGATGAGATGACTGGTATGTGGAGCAGCAAACTGAGGGGAGACCTGCCCTGAACACAGGCATCACAGTCCCATAGATGGAGGACCCAGATGGAACACAAATGGAAGAAGGAGGAAGTGGAGGCAGATGCAAGCTTGAGTCTTCTTGAATGGGTACATTGATTACTGCTGCCATCACCCAAAGACATTGAGCTCTAGCTTCTTTACTTTTCCAGTGTAGACTCTGACCAGTGATGCTCCAGAGAGTTCCCAGATCTTCAGTCTCAGAGTGGGGTGCATCATTGATCACTCTTGGTCTGAGGCTCTAACTTCTTTGACTGAGCAACTTCTGGGCACATTGGGTCTTCAGTGTTCAGAGGCCCCTGTGGGACTATCCAGCTTCTGACCATCTAAGCTAATCTAATAAATCCCCGTTTTATAATCATACATATGTACATATCCAAACCCTGTCTAATAAAGATGTTTATGTAATACAGAAACACACAGTTCATGCCCAGGTTTTGTTATGGTTATACTTTTAAGTAATACCTTTTCTTTTAATTTACATGAAGGAGGTAAAGAACAAGAATTAGATTCTTCTTTAGGTACAAACCTTGAAATGGAATGTCATGGCTATTGATTTCAAGATATTTTGTGGATGTCTTTATATGTTTGGAATTAATTTCAAGTCTCAAAAATAATCTCTAAATATGTAAATCATTTATAGCATATTTTATGACCACAGTGAAACAAGTTGGAAATTTACAACAGAAAAATTGATGATCTCCAAACATTTGGATTAAGCAACAAGCTTCCAAAGAACTCATGAGTCAACAAAAAAGTCAGAATGAAAATTTTTTGACTGAATGCTAGTTAAAATATATTAGTTTTGGGGAAGATTCACCTAAATTGGTGCTTGGGAGGGACATTATTGCTTTAATGCATATATTAGAATGTGTGTAAGACTGCAAACAAATGATGTAAAATTACAGTTCATAAAACTATAAAAACAGTAAATTTAAGTCAAAAATAATAACAGAAAAAACAAGTATATAACAGAGAAAATTGACAAAGTGTGTGCTCTTTAAAAGTTTGAAAAAACCTGATAGCATTCTAGCAAGTCTGATAATTTGAAAGTAGCGGGAACACACCAATTACCCAGCTGAGATATGAGAGAGGCAACGTCACTATAGGTTGTAGAATGAAAATATGCTGCTCAGCATATAGTAGTAAAAAAATGCAAATCATAACCACATTGTTAGGATGACTACTGAAAAGAAAAAAGAAACAGTACTGGTGCAAAAGGGGAGAAATGAGGGCGTCATACATTCCTCTGGTGGAAACGTAAGATAATACAGCTGCTTTGTTTGGGCCTTCCCGAAAATGTTAAACAGAGTTAGCCTGTGACACAGAAAACTCCCTTAGATATTTATCACAGAAATGGAAAAGATGTGTTCACACAAAATGTTTTACACAAGTTTCCATAGGAACAGTATTCATGACATCCAGAAAGTGGAAACAAATGCCTATCAACTAATGAACAGACAAAATGTGGTGGACCCACTACCATGGGATATTGGTGGGCCATAAAAAGGGAAAAAAGTAGTAAAATACACAATGTCTCAGTGAACCTTGAAAACATTACACTAAAAAGTCATGGCATGTGTGACTCTACTTATATGAAATGTCCAGAAAGACAAATTTATAGAGACAACAAGGAGATTAATGGTTTCCAGAGCCTGGGGTGGGTGTGTGTGTGCGAGGATGGGTAGCTAGTGTGATCTCTTTTTGGATGGGAAGAAAACTTCTAGAATTAATAGTGATGAAGGTTGCCCAACTTTGGAATGTTCTAAAACCCACTGAATCTTACACTTTAAGATGAAATTGAAAACAAGACCATTATATCTCAGTCACAAAAGAACATATTATGAAGGCTGTTTTGCTAAGATGTTTGCAAACAAGTGAAATACATAAATCTTGAAAAACACAACTTGCATATGAACTATTAGAAAATTTAAATAGCTTATGTCTGTCAAAGAAATCGATTTCATGGTTTACAAACTTCCCAGGCATGCACATAAACTGGAAACCTGGGTATCTTCACTAGTGAACCCCCTGAATATTTAAGGAGAAAATAATGTGAATAATACCAATCTTGCACATGATCTTTGAGAAAATAGAGAAAGAAGGATCATTCTCATTTTCTTATACAAGACCAGGAAACACTGATTCCCAAATCAATAGCTTTGCAAGGAAAGTAAATTAAGTCTAAATTCTTTTACCAACAGAGGTGAAAAATTCCTAAACTAGACAATACAAGTGGGATTTATTCCATGAATGCAAGATTGGTAAAATATTAGAAAATGAATCAATATTCACCATTTTTGCCAAATGAAGGAGAAAAAAATCACATGATTTAACTCCATAGATGCAAAAAACATCATTTGCTAATATCCAATACCATTTTAGTACAAGAACAGCTAAAAAGTAATAGAGAGATCTTCCTTAATCTGATAAAGTGTATTTAAGACAATGTTGACAACATAAGGGTAAAATACTGAACACTTTTCTCCTGAAATTGGAAAGAAGCCAAGGTATCTACTATGTGTGCTTCTATTCAATATTAGGCTAACATCCTAAATAGTGCAATAAGTGGGGAAATAAAAGATACAGTCTGAAAAGTTAGAAAAAAGATGTCTTCATTTGCAGGTATAATAATTGTTTGTGCCAAAATTTGCAAACTATTAGAAACAGTAATCAAATTTAGTAAATTCATGGTTAAACATATAACATGCACATTGCATGTTAAACATATAACATGCACATTGCATGTTAATAAACAATTAGGAAATTTAAGCATAATTTTTCAATTTAAAATGAAATTCCATGGTAATTGAATGGAAGACTCACTTTTATTAAGATGTCAGTTTTACCCATCTGTATGTAGATTTCACGAACTCTTAAGAAAACAAGCATCCAGCATTTTTTCTCGTGCCTAGTTGATTCTAAAATGCAAAAGACCTAAAATATCTAAGGAATTATTTTTAAAATACCAGACACTGAGCTACTTTTAAATCACAATGATGAAGAGAGTGCTGCTTTGGTACAAGGGCAGAAAGTTTAATCAGTAGAAGCAAATAGGTCTGTGATACACATTTATGCTCTTCCAGTAAACTGATTAAAGAATATTGCAGTTACAGTGCAGTTGAAAGAAGAGTTATTTTTCAACATATGACACTAAATTAGTTGATATTCACATAAAAATAAATCTTGATCACTATATATTTGAAAGTTATTTTGAGATGCAGTCTAATCCTAAATCCTAAAGGTAAAATAATATATTTTCTAGAATAAAATATAAGAGTATATTCAGGACTATCGGATAGAAAAAAAAATACTGATATTGTTCCAAATAGCACTAACCTAAGAAAACTAACAAAAAACTATTTTTTAAGGACACCATTATATTCATCAATGAACAATATACCAGAGTAATCAGAAACGTCAGACTGGGAGAAGACATTTTTAAAATATGAATTTTACAAAGTACTATTGCCTAGCATATAAAAATAACTTTTTCAATTTATTTTTTTGTGTGTGCTGGGTCCCAGGGCCCTGTCCTTGCTAAGTATGTATTCTAAACTTCTACAGTTCTTTGGGATTGGCAATACAGATATTTGAACAAACACATAATGCAAAAAGATATCCAAATGTTAAAGAAACATGAAAACGTGCTGATCAACATCACTCATCAGGGAAATGCAAAATTAACCATTATGCAATACCATAAAACACCCCTGCAATTGGTCCAATTATAAAGACTGATGAAACATCTTGGGGAGGATGAGGAGCAGCTGGAACCTTCATACATTGATGTAGGAAATGTAAATGGATCCAACTCTGCAGGAACACTGGTAGAGTACTATGCTAAACATACTTAATACCTATCACCTGACATCGCTGCTCCTGAATGCTCATTTTTCACGTGAAAAATGAAGGTGCTACTTCTATCAAAACATGTACATAGTCATAGTTTTTATAAGAGCAAAAAATGCATAAATAAATTAAAAGAGGCCAGGAAACAGCCGAAGATCTATCACTGGTAGAGTAAATTTTGGTATATTGCACATTCACACAATGGAAATCCACCTGCAGTGAAGATCTGCTGCCATGTACAACAGCATCAATATCACATGTTGTATAAAGAAAGTGTTGGAAGAATAGTAAAGAAGATATCATACTCTTTATACAAAGTTCAAAACCAAGCCGGCTATGGAAAGGCACAATAATGGAAGCCCTTAATGGAATTATCAACTGGCTGGGAGCACTAGGGGAGCCTATGTTTCATATCATATTTATGCACAATAATTTACCCTTGTTACCTCAAATTTGCATTATTAAATGATGCAGAAAGATTTTTTATAGTTAATTTTGGTTGGTTTAATTTCCCGGGAGAGCTGAACTAAATAGCATGAATCTGTTAGAAGAAAGAATGCTGACATTCTAATAATTCATTATGGAGAACGTTCATGATTTGAAAAGTGGAATCTCACACATTTGGTAAGTCCTAATTGATGTTATTGACATGTTTTGATGTCTCTGTCTTGATCTAATGAGGACTCAGAAATGCTAACTGGCTATCTTTGCCTCCATGTATGAATTGATTAAAAGTATATTATTAAAAAAATCAATTGTCATATAATATTATTTAATATTTATATACAATTATAGAACATTGATTCCAGTGTACTAAATGGCTAATGATTGACTTTCTAACAGAAGCTTTCTCTGAATACCATTTAAACCTCAGAAATGAAATAAAGTAAAATATACATACAACCCCATAGGCTTTTAAATTATATACATACTCAAGGTTATAGGTATAAAGTTCCATAAGAGTGAATCCTAACAATGCATGCCAATTTTTTTAAGCCATTGGACAATTTGGCAAAATGATCTAAGAAATAAGGACCTTTTATAGATTAAGGGAAAGCATTATCTGAACAGCTTGCTAAGTTTACACCAATGATTTTGTTCTTTCAATTTTAATCATAGAATATACAAAATAAGCTAATCTGCTCAGTCCTTGCTTTGCACAGTACCATGTTAACTCAAATGTGATTAATCTGAACACTCTCTCCCATTCCCACAGGTTCTGTGGTAACTGAGGTTGCTTACTGGGTAAAGCAAGCGCACAGCTCCAGTGTGCGCTAATTTCATTTAACAGTATACCCTGAAAAACAAGGACTGTCTGTGATTACCTCTATTTTAGTTTGAAATGTTATAAATTAAGGAAGTGGAAATAAAATTTTATTTTTCTACTTTATAATACCAAAGTAGAAAATAGTTGCCTTGTGTTGGTATTGAACAAAATCATAAAAATACCTTTTACCAATGATTTATAGATATTTTAAAAAGTTGAGAAATTTTATTATTTCTACATCTTGTTCATTAATCTGAAAATTTACATTGCTAATACATTGGAATTTCTAGAATTTTCTTTCATGTCTAAAAAATTACCCATAAAAACGTTTCTGAGGCTCTTGATGTTGTGAAATTGACCCTGGAAATCAGAGATCTCTGTGTAGCTACTTAGAGATTCCTGCTTTTTACTTTTGATGTTTACATGTTTGTATTCATTTTAACAAATTCAGAAATACAGAAAAGATTGTACAAAACATCTTTATCATTGAGACATAAACTTTCATAAGCTGTGGTATATGATTTCTGGATAGTTTTCTACTCATCATCTTTGAAAAAGCCACAGAGCCTGGTGCAGTGATGCATGCTGTTATCCCAATGACTGGGAAGGCTGAGGCAGGAAGATTGCAAATTCGAGATTACCCACAGTAATTTAATGATGCCCTAACCAACTTAGTGAAATCCTGTCTTAAAAACAGAATTGGAAAAATTGGGAAAAAAATGGCTGTGGAGATTTATGTTTATGCAAAAACTCAAGACAGAGTTATAAGTTGCCCCTAGGACCTTGCTTTCTTACAAAAGTCTAAAAGAGCATTTATTAGTGACTAGTAATATATGTTATGATTGATATTAAGTATTATACAAAACATTCCCTCTAGTATATTATTTGCCTTAATATTTAAATTCTAAAATTTTGTATGGACTGTGTTTGAAGAAACTCAAAGGCTAATTCCTGCTAATATTCACTATACATGTGTATTTCAGGGAATATGGAAAAGGTGTGGACTAGGAGGGAAACTCCATAATTAATTATTTCATTAATTTTTTAATTAATATATTTATCCAAACCACACTGTTTTTGATTACTACGACTTTGTGGTACATTTTGGTGTTTAATTGAGCAACTTTCCTGGTTGTCCATATATTTGACTCCAGGCTGCCAAAGGAGATCAAAATGCATAGATCACATAACCCATTTTAGGAAAAGGTATTATAAAAGCTAAAATCATTTCTTGAACATAGAGTTGTTCAGAGAACTTGTTCAACCTAAGTATTATGTATCTCTACTTGATTTCATTCTTATTTCTCTCTAGAGAAATTTTTTCCAGATTCTTTGTGTGTGTCCTTTATTCCTTACTTTAGAAATATTATTTTAATTCATTAATTGCTTTGATTTTTTATTTACATATAACACCCATAGTGTAAAATTAATACATTTTAAGAATATAACTCAATTTTTTAAGACTATATACAGTTGTGCAACCACAAAAATTAAATCAAATTATAGAAAACTTTAATTTCTCCTAAACACACACATACACATACACACAAAACCTCTTGTACCCATTACCAGTCTCTTCCCAAGCTTCCACAAGCTCACCCAGTAACTGCTGTTATACTTTCAAACTACTTTTCTGATTTACCTATTCTGGACATTTCAAAAATGGAATAGCATGCCATCTGAGCTTTCATGTTGGCTTCTTTCTTGTACGATAATGTTTTTAAGATTCTTCCGTACTGTATTATATATCGGTACTTCATTATTTCTAGATCTGAATATTATTCCCATTGTATGGATATACTGCATTTCTTTATCCATTCATCAGTTGATGGACATTTTGGTTGTTTCCACTTTTTGGCTAATATGAATAATGCTGCTACAAACATTTGTATACATGTTTTTAGATGGACCCGTGTTTTCAACTCTTTTGAGTATATACCTAAGGGGAGAAGTGCTCAGTCAGATGGTGACTGTTTAATTTTTTAAGAAACACCCAAACTGTTTTGGAGAGCAGCTGCACCATTTTCTATTACCCCCTAACGGTATAAGTGTCCTATTAGAGTTTGGAGTCTGTATGTTGAAGACTTGATCGCCAGTGCAGTAACATTCAGAGGTGAGGTTTTTCGTCAATGATAGGATTATGAGGATTCTAACCTCACCAGTGGATTAATCCACTTGATGGATTAATAATCTGAATGGACCACTAGGAGGTGGTAGAAACTATAGGCAGATGGAGCATGGTTAGAGGAAGTAGGTCACTGGGAGTATGCCCTTGAGGACTATATCTTGTCCCTGGTCCCTTCACACCATTTCTTTCCAGTCCTCTCCCCCACCCCCAGGCTTCCTAGCAGCTATGAGCTGAGCAGCTTTCTCTGCTATGCCCTTACATCATGAGGATCTGCCTCCCCTCAGGCCCAAAACAATAGAGTCAGCCTACCATGGGCTGAAACCTTCGAAACTGTGAGCCAAAGTAAATCTTTCTTCCGTAAGCTCCTTTCCTCAGATATGTATCTGCACAACAATGAACAGCTGATGAACACAGGTTCACATTTATTCACATCCTCATCAAAAACTTATTTTTTTTAAAAGAAATTTATAGCCATCCTAGTGGGTCTGAAATAATATTTTTTTGTGTGGTTTGGATGTGCATTTTTCCCTAATAACTACTGATGTTGAACATATTTCATGTACTTGTTGGTCATTTGTTTATTTACTTTGTAGCAACATCTATTCAAATACCTTGCTCATTATAAAACTGGATTATTTTTCTGTTGAGGTAAAAGTCTTTTGTGTATTCTGAATTCTAGACTCTTATCAGATACACATATATGAATATTTTGTCCTATTCTGTGTATCATATTTTCCATTTCTTGATAGTGTTCTTTTATGCTCAAAGGCTTTTATATTTTTATTATTATATATTAACATAGATTAATTGTACAGATTAATGATTTTCCCTTTGGTCTTTCCATTCATGCAAATATTGAGCCTTGTTGGTGTCTACCCTCTGTTCTCTCCTGAATCTTTTCCTCACTTACTCTCTCCCCTCCTCAAGACTGCCTTCTCAGTTATTATAGTCCCTCTTCTCCTTTTAGGTTTTGTTTTTGTTTTTATTTATTTGTTTCACTTAGGAGAGAAAATTAGCAATATTTGTCTTTTTGTGCCTGACTTATTTTGCTCAGCATGGTGTCTTCCAGTTCCATCCATTTGCCAGCAAGTGACACATTTTGTTCTTCCTCATGGCTGAATAATACTCCACCATTTATGCATACCATATTTTCTTGATTTATTCATCTGTCAGCCTGCTCTGAGATTGATTCCATTTCTTGGCTGTGTGAACAGAACCACAATAAATATGAGCATGCAGGTATCTCTTTTGTGTGCTGACTTCATTTCCATCAGATGCATACCCAGGAGTGGTATAGCTGCATTTTATTGGCAGTTCTATTTATCATTCTGATGAACCTCCAGACTGTTTTTCGTAGTAGCTCTCCTAATTTACATTCTCATCAATAGTGTACAAAGTTTTTTTTTTGCTTCACAATCTCTCCAGCATCTATTAGTTTACTGTTTTGATAATAGCCATTCTGACGGGGTGAGCTAGAATCTAAATGTGGTTTTGATTTGCATTTCCCTGATGGCTAAAGACATTGAGCATTTTTTCATCTGTCTACCAGAGGTGTACATCTCTTGGGAATTGTCAATTCAGATCATTTGCCCTTTATTGACTAGTGTATTAATATTTTTGATGTTCTGATTATTGAGTTCTTTATATATTCTGAATATTAATTCTCTGTCAGATAGTTAGCTGGCAAGAATTTTCTCCCACTCTATTGGTTTCTCTTCATTCTGTTGATTGTTTTGTGGTATAGAAGTATTTTAGTATGATGTAATCCCATTTGTCAATGTTTGTTTTGGTTTCCTGAATTGCAATTCTGTTCAGTTAATCACTGCCTGTGCCAATATATAGAAGCATTTCTTCTAGATTTTCTTCCAGTAGTATCAAGGTATTTGGTTTTATATTAAGCTCTTTGATCCATTTTCCATTGCTTTATACAGAGACAGGAGAAATAGGGTCTAGTTACAATTTTCTACTTGTGAAAACCCAGTTTTTCTAGCATCATTTGTGGAAGAGGCTGTCCTTTCTCTAATGTATATTTTTAGCACATTTGTCAAGAATTAGTTGATTGAAGATGCGTGAATTTATTTCTGGATCCTGTGTTGCATCTGTCCATAGGTCTGTTTTGTGCCAGTACTGTTTGTGTAGCTATGGCTCTGTAGTAGATTTTGAAATCAGGTATTGTGATGCTTCCAGCATTGTTCTTTTGGCTCAGGACTGCTTTGACTATTTGGAGTCTTTTGCATTTTCATATGAATTTTTGCAAAGTTTTTCCTAGCTCTGTGAAAAAATGTCCTTGGTATTTTGATGGGGATTTCACTGGATGAGTAGACCACTTTGGGGAGTATTGTCATTTTAGCCATATGAATTCTAATAGTTCATGATTATGGTAGTCTTCCCAACTTCTAGTATCTTCTTCAATTTCTGTCTTCAATATTTTAATTTTCATTGCACTCAATAGCTAAACTGTGGAACCAACCTAGATGCCCTTCGATAGATGAGTGGATAAAGAAGCTGTGGTATATATACACAATGGAATATTACTCAGCAATAAAAGAGGATAAAATTATGGCATTTGCAGGTAAATGGATGGAGTTGAAGAATATCATGCTAAGTGAAGCCAGCCAATCCCAAAAACCTAAATGCTGAATGTTCTCTCTGATAAGTGGATGCTGATCCATAATGGAGGAGGGGACATGAGAAGAATGGAGGAACTTAGGTCAAAGGGGAGGAGAATGGGGACAGTAAAGATGGTGAAATAAGAAGGACATCATAGCCCTAGCTTCATGTATGACTGCATATATGAGGTGATTCTACATCATGTACAACCAGAGAAATGAAAAGTTGTGCTCCATCTGTGTACAATGAATCAAAATGCATTCTGCTGTCATGCATACCTAAGTAGAATAAATAAATAAATAAATAAATAGAATATTTCTCAAAGAAAAAAAATTTTATTGTAGATGTTTTCACATACTTAATTAGGTTTATTCCCAGGTATCTTATTTTTTGTGTGTGTGGCTATCATGAATGGGATTGCTTTCCTGGTTTCTTTCTCAGTGAGTTCGTTACTGGTGTATAGAGAAGCTACTTTTTAAAAAAATGTTGATTTTGTTTCCTGCTGTTTTGCTGAATTTGTTTATTAGTTCTAATAGTCTTCTTATATATTCTTTAGATTTTTATATATAGAATCATATCATCAACAAATAGAAATAATTTGACTGCCTCCTTTCCTATTTATGCTATTTATAGCTTTCACTTGCTTGATTGCTCTCTGGCTAGAATTTCTAGTACTATACTGAATAGGAGTAATGAAAACTGGTAGCCTTATTTTGTTTTTGTTCTTAGAGGAACTGCTTTTAGTTCTCCCTCATTCAGTATGGTGTGGACTATATGTTTGTCATATACAACATTTTAAGTTCAAGTATGATCCTTTTATACCTAATTCTTATCATGAAATGTTTTCTGCCTTTTTTCTATTGAGATAATCAATTGATTCTCACCTTTTGCTTTATTTATGTGCTGTACTATGCTTATTGAGTTCCATTTTTAAACCAAACTTGCATCTATAGACTAAAAACAGCTTGACCAAGGTGTATGATGTTTTGAGCGTGCTATAGAATTTGATTTCCAAGTATTTTATTGAGGATATTTGCATCTATGTTCATCAGGGATTTTCTTTTTGTTTTCTATTGTTATTGTGAGCCTTTGGGAACAGAGTAATTCTGACTTTGTATAATGAATTTGGAAGGTTTCTTTCCTTTCATACATTATGGAATAGTTTGAGTAGTGTTGATGTTAGTTCATCATCAAAAGTCTAGTAAAGTTTAGTAGTAAATTTATCTGACCCTTGGATTTTTTAATAAAAAACTCTTAATTACTGCTTTAATTTCATAATTTGTTATTGACCCATTCATGTTTTTGTCTAGTTGGGTCAATTTTGAAAGGCATATGTGTCAAGAAATTTATCCATATCTTTTAGATTTTTCAATGTATTGGCGTAATTTTTCAAAAATATTTCCTAATAATCTTTTGAATTTCAATGGTATCTGTTGTAATACCTCTTTTTAATCTCTAATTTTATTTATTTGGGCATTCCTTTTCTTTCTTTTGGTTAGTTTAGCTAAACATATCTCAAGTTTTTTTTCTTTTCAAAGACTCAAATATTAGTTCCATTTATCCTTTGTATTGTTCTTTTAGTTTTTATTTCATTTATTTCTGCTTCAATATTTATTACTTCTTTCTTTCTACTGATTTTTGGTGTGGGTTTTTCTTGATTTTCCAAGACTTGGAGATGCATCATTAGGTCATTTATTTGAGATCTTTTTTTTTTTTTAATGTAAGTATTCATTGCTATAAACTTTCCTCCTACAGGCTTTTCCTGTATCCTACAGAGTTTTGTATATTGTGCTTTCCTTTTCATTTGATTCTAGGAATTTCTCTGTTTTCCTTCAGACTTCTTCAATGACCCACTGTTCATTTAGTAGTGAGTTGTTCAATCTCCCTGTGTTAGTATAATTTTTGCAGTTTCTTTCACTGTTGATTTCTAGTTTCATTCCATAGTGATTAGATGAGGTACCAAAACTTATTTCAGTTTTTTAAATTTGTGAAGATATTCTTTGTGGCCTAATATGATCTATTTTGGGAGAAGTTTCATGAACTAATGAAGAGAATGTGGATTCTATAGTGTTAGGTGGAATGTTCTGTAGGTGTCAGTTAAGTTCATTTGATCAGTCATATAATTTGAATCTGAAATTTCTTAGATGGTATTGGGTCTTGATGAGAATAGGATATTCAATACACCCAATTTTACCACACTGTGGCCTGGATCTCCTTTTATATCTGCTAATGTTTACTTTATAAAATATGCTGCTCTGACATTCAGTGTAAATCTATTTATAAGTGTTATGTCATATTGATATATTTTTTCCCTTGATCAAAAGATAGCAACCTTCTTTGTCACTTCTTATTTTGTCTTGAAGTCTATTTTGTCAGATAAATGCATAACTTTGCCTACTGGGTTTTGGATTCCATTTGTTTGGAATATATTTTTCCATCCTTTCCCTATCAGTCTGTGTATCTCTTTGTGAGTTTCTTGTATGCAGCAGTTTGTTGAGTCTTGATTTTTAAAAATCTTTCTGTCAGTTTGTGTCTTTTAACTGGAGAATCAATTACATTACAGTTAGAGTCACTTTGTCTTTGTTCTTGTCCTTTTGCTGACATTTTTCTTATTGTTTTGAATATTCTGATAGTTTTTTCTTTTGTTCATCTTAGAGTTTGATGGTTTGCTGCCTTGCTCATGTTTCATTCTTTCCTATTTCTCACTGGTGCATCTAGTCTTCTAGTGGGATTTATTTTTTCACATGCTGTCATGATTGTGTCTATCTTTCTTCATCTTCTGGGTATAGTATTCCCTTGATGATCTTTTTTAATGCTGGTGATTTTAAATTTTTTAAGTTTATGCTTATCTTTGAAGGTCTTAATTTCTTCTTTGATTCTGAGGGAGAAGGTTTCTGGATATAATAATCTTGATTGATAGTTCATTTCTTTTAGGACTTAAAATACATCATTCCTTGCCCTCCTTGAAGTTTGAGTGTCTGCTCAGTGATCTTCTATTAATGTAATGGGTTTGACTTCAAATGTTACTTGGCACTTGTCTTAGAGCTTTTGATATTCTTTCTCTGTTCTGCACTTTTGTCAATATAAACTATAATAAGTCAAGAATGGATTCTTTTCCAATCATATCTCTTTGAGATTCCAAAATTCCAAAATTTGGGAATTTTTCTAACATTGTTTCACCAAATAGGTTTTCTATACCCTCAGCATTTTGCTTTTCTCCCTCCTGAATACCAACTATGTAGATACTGATCTTTTAATGATGTCCCAGAGATTTTGCATGTTCTCTTCATTCTTCCTTCCTTTTTCCTTTATTGCTGTCTGATTTTCCACAGAATTGTCAACAGGCTCTGATACTGTGTCATTGCGTTAGTCTAATATATTGTTTAGGCTTTCAATTGGGTTTTTTTTTAATGTGACTTATTAAGCACTTCATTTCCAAGGTTTCTTTTTGGTTCTTTTTAAAAAATTTCCATCTTTTTATTGAACTGCTAATTCTGCCTGCATTATCTTTTTCTTTTTCTTTCTTCCTTCCTTTTTTTTTTCGTGTGTGTGTGTGTGTGTGTGTGTTACTGGTATTGAACCCAGGGGTGTTTTACCACTGAGCAATGTCTCAAATCCCTGTCTTTCTTTTGACAGAATTTCAACAATTTGCCCAGGCTGGCTTTGCATATTGTCTTCCTTAATTCAATCACTGTTTGTTTATTTGTTCTCCTTTATTTCATTGAGCTTTTTAAAAAATCATTCTTTTTAAGTTATTTGTCCAGCATTTTATCCACTTCAATCTCTCTGAAAATGATTACTATGTAGTTATTAATTTCAGAAGGTGACATATTACCTTGTGTTGCCTTATTTCCTGTGTTTCTATGTTAAGATTTGTGCAACTGTTGGTATGTATAGCCTTTTTGCTCTTATGTGATGGCCTTCTCAGAGATTTTCTTTTGTTAATATGTTTTGGAGTGTTGGTTTGTTTGTGATATTGACAACTGGACACTAGTATAATCTCCCTGTAGCTTCTTTGGTGGTGATTCATGAATTGGAGCACAGAGCACACTATGTTGGAGTCAGAGAGATCCACTATCTCTTTAAGTCTTGTGTGAGTGGAGACACCCTAGTACTTCAGGCAGATGTGATGTCAACATGTAGAGTATGTGGGATATCTTTGGTTACTTTTACTATGGGAGTGACAGTCCCTATCAGAAGTTAAGGATTCCCACAGGCACTGTTCATCATAGCTCTGTTACTTGAAAAAGATTCTGATGCTGGTTATTCTAGTCACCTTGAAGGACCTGAAGCTTTTGTCTTCTATTTGGAGACTGTTACAGATCTAGAAGTTTCATGGGAATGGGTGGGGACTACAATCACAACTTAGTCTTTGTAGGACTCACCTTTGGTCTTATCAGCCCTATGAGATCTGACCACATGTGACTATGATCAGTGCAGAGAACCTGCCAAGATGCCATGTCAGCATATTTTCCCTGTACCTAATATGAGATTATCTGCCCAGAATGGGACATTAGCCTTTCCCTGTCTATGTCTGCCTGTGCATGGGTCTTTAGCTAGGAACTTATATTCCCCCTTTTCTTTAAGCAGGATTGTGTTGTGACCAGATATGGGCTTATTTTTTTTTTTCTTCTGAGATTTTGAAGTGTACCTCAGAGGCCAAGCACATACCCAATATGTGCAAGTCCATGTGCTTGACCTCAGACACCAGGAGGGAAAAAAAAGAGAAAAGAACACACACACACACACACACACACACACACACACATTGATAGGAGAAGGGAGAATAATAAAATAGAAATGAAAAGAAAAAAATGAGAAAGTAGAAAAAGATCAAATTAAAAAATAAAGAATAGATGTAAAAAAAAAATGAATCAAAAATTTTTCCTACCTAAGGTGAGGAATAATGATTCTTTGATGAGACCATGCAGATCTAATCTTCTCTGATGTTGGACTCTTCCAGGTATGGGCAGGGCAGTGGTTGGCCATCACTCTTAACAGAGAACTTAAGGTAGAGTGCATGCTGTACCAGGCATTTGCCAGAGAACCAGTTATAGTGGAAAGAAGGCCATGCCTTGGGATTATTCTCTCTGGAGGTTTTTAGTCAGAGTGACAGGGCTTTGACAAATGTCAAAGCTGGGACAGATCTGCAGATGCTTCCAAGAGTGGAGGAAGCATTTGGCTGCCAAGTTCTTTGCTGGAGAGGGCGGGGTTGCAGGAATGGAACAATTACTACCCTTAGTCCTGATCCTGACAGCTTCAGATCTGGCCCTGCTTGAAGCCATGTGTGACCAGTGTCCCTCTAAGTCATTGAGGGCAGGTTAGCTGAACAGCTGATTCCAGGGGGCCATCCTCTCCATGCTCCTCCCAGTGCATCTCACCCTCCCCATAGTACAAAACTCTATGAGCCTGTGTCATAGACAGGCTGGACTCTCCTGTGTGTGCCACTTGCCCAGTTCATGAGGCAGAAAGTCCACGGGGACCCGGAGGTGTGATTCTCCCAGAGTCCATGACCCCCAGTGCAGTACAGCCTCAGACAATAGGAGCGTTCTCAGGGTGACTGCTGGCTACAGCACTCTGAGAGATGCAGTGAATTTCTTCTTTCAACATAGCTTTTTGTGAAGACTCCAGATTACTTACTTATTTTAACTGTTCATCTGTAGGATGCAGCTTCTTTGCTGTTGTGATTTTTTTCCCCTTTACCCCGTTGGAGGGAAGAATCACTTTCCCCCAGCCAAGATGCTGGCTGCATGCTGTTGTGGGTATCCTGCTTCTCTTGCTGTTCTTCTGCCTAGACTCTGGATTTCGCCAGGTTCCCTTTCTCTGCCGTGGGTTTGCCTTCTCTCTACTCACCTCCTTATACACTTCCACAGCTGTGTGTCTAGCGGGGTGCTGGGATTCCTCTTTGTCTTTTTACCTGCTCTTAAGATTTTTAGGTTTGATGAAGTCTAATATACATATCCAATTGTTCCAGTAATATTTGTAAAAAGTTTATGGTGCTTTATCTTGGTGGTGTCATTGAAAATCAATCACCACTAAATGTGTGGTTTTATTTCTGGATCCCAGCTTCTAACCTGTTGTTTTATATGTCTTTTTTTAAAAAAAATACTTATTTTTTTTTAGTCGTAGGCAGACAGAATATCTTTATTTTATTTTTATGTGGTGCTGAGGATCGAACCCAGTGCCTCATGCATGCTAGGCGAGCACGCTACCACTGCACCATAACCCCAGCCCTTATATGTCTTTTTTAATGTTAGAATCACACTGTTTTGGTTACTAAAGCTTTGTAGTAAGTTTTGAAATATGGAAATATGCATTATCTAACTTGATTCTTTTTTGGCTTATAGGGTCCCATGTAATTTCATATTTCCTTAAGGATTTCTTCTCAATTTCTGTAAAAAGCAAGTTGGAATGTTTTTCTTATGTATTTTTGCATGATATTAATGAACATATGGTGTAAAAATTACCATTAGAATCATCTTAAGTAAAAATTAGTAGTGTTAAGGATTGTTTTAGGCAGCTTTTTTGCTGCTGTGACTAAAAGACCCTACCAGCACAGTGGTAGAGGAGGAAAAATTTCTTTGAGTGCTCACCGTTTCAGACAGCCAGTTCAATTCCTTGGGGCTCAAGGTGAGGAAGAACATCATGGAAGAAGAATGTGATGGGGGGAAGTAGCTCACATGATGATCAGAAAGCAAAGATCTCCACTTGCCAGATACAGATATATACCCCAAAACCACAACCCCAATGCCCTACCTCCTCCAGCTGCATGCTACCTGCCTTCAATTACCACTCAGTTAATCCCATGAGGTGATTAATTCACTGATTGGGTTAAGGTTCTCATAACCCAATCCTCTGAACCTTCTTGAATTGTCTCACACATGAGTTTTGGGGGACACTTCGCATCCAAAGCATAATAGAAGGATTTGTAATAATATGGATTTGACTGTTAGATTTGGGATCTTATGGTATTTGTCTTTTTGTTATTGTGTGAACCAGAGGCATTCTAATTAAAGACAGCTTTGCAAGTTGGAACTTGCAATGTTCCACAGCTTTCTGTGAATGAGGCTTCCAGGAGGTCCCACTCTATTCTGCCTCTTCCTGTGGCTGCCTGACAGTTGGTTACACAGCCATTGTGGTTCATTCTCAAGGATATCTTGGAGCTGAAAAGCAGGCTGGGATTAGGGCAAGTTACAATGGCACAAACCTTGTTCTGAATGATGGAGATGCAGTCCTATTTCTTCAATGAATGCTCCATGGATTATTGCAAACCTTTGGTTAATTTCCAGATTTCTCTCCTTTTTAAATTTATTTTTTGGGGCATGCATGTATGGAGAGGATTGAACTCAGAGACACTTTACCATTGGGATGCATATCTTGCACATTTTATAATTTGTGTTGAGATATTCTCACTAAGTTGCTTAGGGCCTTGCTAAATTGCTGAAGCTGACTTCACTGTTGGGATCGTCTTGCCTCAACCTCCTGAGTCACTGGGATTACAAGGTGTGCACCACTATAATTTCCAGATTTCTGACAAAGTTAGTTTTTGCCAATTTTTAGTTGCTTTTGTGAAGCAGAAAATTTTCAGACCTTAGTTCATCATTTTTGCTGATTTTTTCCCTCTAAAATAAATTTCATGATAGTGTAAGTTTTCATTGACCCCAGGACAGTAGTCAATATGGAAAAGCTTAACGAGGAAACATAAGGATTTGTATGTTGCTAAAGCCACCAAAATTGGCTGTAGGGAATGGTATTTTCATAGTGTCTTCAGAGAAATCAATCTTCCATTCTTAAGTAGCAACCAACAATCTATTTTTCGGTCTCTTCTTCATTCATACCTAGCAGCTCCCAAAATCCCTGTACCCAGATTATGTAGCATCTGGGATAGTTCAAAGGAAGTTAGATCCACTAGTAATGTTCATTACATTTTAAAGTAAATTTTTGCATGATTTATTTCCAAATTGCATTATCAACAAGCAGGAATTTCTAGGAATGAAATGCATTGTGGTGTATGTGGGGTCCTCCTTTATCTCTCCCGAATCCTATTTATCACATGCTCAAGTCTGGTTAACTGATTTGTAATATTAAAATTTTTTCTTACTTATGAAAACCAACAACTTTACATTTTCTGTAAAATGTAAATTTTCTGGCCTTCAGATTTACAGTTTAGTACTTTCAGTCAAAGAAAGTGTATTTATTTACATGAGTTTTTAGAGTTAATAATTTACCTTATTTTCTAGTAGATTGTCTAAAATATGTGTTTATTTTGACATGGGGAGTAAAAAATAAAATTTGCCCTTTTATGATGTTTCTAAACATGCTTCATGGATCACATGTAAATGTGGTATCATAGTGTTACTTTTGTATAGCAACTTCAAGTGTGAAAAATATTTAGAACATGTAAAATAATACTGTGAGTGATTTGATTTGAAAAATTGTGTCATGATGTTTAGTAAATGTTGCTAATTATATTTCAAGAAAAAAATCTGAGATTTTGAAAGCATCACATGATTTTTTTATCATGATTTTTATTTGTTTATAGTCTTAGTGAACTGAAATCATACAGTTTAATCTTGATTAATTGAAGCATTTCAAATATTGAAAATTTGGAAAAATTTTCCAGGCTTCTTGAAAAGAAACTCTAGTTATCCCTCATTTCCAATGCACTTCACTGTCAACTACGGCTTGTTTGAAACATTTTTGAATTTCTCTAAGATAATGGTTGGTTGTTTTCCACTAAGATTTTGCAATGGCTGGATGATTGTCCAGATGACATCTGATTCATTATTTGAAATATTGAACACAAAATGACTTTTCAAATAGTACTAGGATATTTCCAAGCTCTTCATGTTACACATAACATCTACTGTTACAGGTTTCTGAGATTCCTTTAGTCACCTGAGGTCAGCTCAGGACAAGAACCTCAAGGAAAAAAAAGGGGCCAAAAGTTTGTATTGGCTTAAAAACTCTGAGGATAAACATGAAGTTTCTATTACTGCATTCAAAGAAAACACACAGTGTTCATTTCAGTTGCTTTTCCAGACTTTCTCATCTGAACCACAAAATTTTCTGGCCTTCAGATTTACAGTTTAGTACTTTCAGTCAAAGAAAGTGTATTTATTTTGAAAGGAGCAAATGTGCTAGAAGGTGTAGGAAAAAAAGAGTAATTAAAATGGATTGAATTCTGTTACCATTTACTTTTCTGTTTCTCATTCTGAATTGTTACTGGCCTGTTGATTAGCAAATATGGCTCTTTCAGGCTGCATCCTCATCCATGGGGACTGTGTTATCCTGGGCAAATAAATATAAGATTTTATCTCTGGATATTGTGAATTGGGCTTCTAATGGATAACATCCTCACTGGTGAGATCCAGTCTTCCATAATATAGACTTCTGCATAATTTTGCCACAGATGCACAGCAGTCCAATAAAAGTTTTATTGACATTCATGTGATTTTAATTGCAAACATATTGTAGAAGTGTGCTGGAAATCTAGCTTTCTAGGACAAAACAACAAACCTGATTTGTCAATTTTAATAGCAGACTTCAAGCTACCACTGCAGAGTTAGCAAAAAGTACATGATGGGTTTTTTGGAACCACCATGGGTAGGCTTCAAGACTCTATTTTTTTCCTAACCTTTAAAAAGTTTTTTTATTAGTGCATTTTATTTATACATTATGGTGGGGTTAATTTTGACATTCATAAATGCATATAACATAGAGTGTTCCATTTCAGAGCCCAGCACTTCCCCTTTCCTTTCCCTCTTCTCCCCTTCCTTCACTTTGTTGGTTTTCCTTCTATTTACCTATTTATTTTTAATTGGTGCATTATGATTATATTATGAATGGAATGCATTGAGATATTTTCATGGTTCCAGGTAGCTAATTTGATCACTTCATTCCATCTATTCTTAGTATTTTTTTCAAAGCCCAATATTTTGATAATTATTCTCCTTTGTGGCTCTCTGAGAAAAATTGAACCTATGACTCTGCCATCCTGAAGCTAGATTGGGCTATCTATTCACCCACACTTCTATGGAGACCAGGAGATCTTTGGAAACTTCTGATCCTATCTATGTGTCAGCCATAACTGACTGGCTGGCATGAGGAAAGGGAACTCTCTGTGTTTGTGTAACATCTACTGAGTAAATTATATTTTCATATATTCTCACTTAACAAATATCCCTAATGCAAACTACTAAAATTTTGATCAACAAAAACCAAAACCACTTATTCACATGGAAGGTCTATGCTCTGAGGACTGGCTGACCTAGAGTTAAGAGAAAACAGTGTTAATTCCTCAAATGCAGCCACAGACTATGGATTTTGTTCATCAGCAGTTTCTTAAATGTTTTTTGTGTTCTTGTCTACATTTGGGAAACCTGCTTCCAAATTGTTCACAGATTGTAAAAGCACTAATTGCTAATGCTCTTTTTTGGTTCACTGACTCCCACGTTCTCTGGCAATTGTTGCTATCAGTTAAAACATGAACCTCCTCAAGGTATTGTTTTTCACAAATGTAATTTAAATATTGTTTTGTTAATTTGTGAGGCTATTTTAAATTATGTTTATAACATCAGTGACTCCTGATATTAAACTGACCTAGATTAAATTTTTCAGTAATTACTGAATGATAGCAAGCATGTGACTACATGGCCAGGATAAAATGAGGCTTATTGAGACTGGAACTAACGAAAATATATTTTAGAATGTACCATGTCCTCTTTGCTATAAATATGCCACACAAATGCGTAATTGGGCGTACACCTGGAATGTGAAATACAATAATCTCAAAGAGTCAGCATGTAAGATTGGAAGGCATACTTCACTTTGGAATGTTTCCAGGGATATAAATCAGTTATATATAAAAAAAAATGGATGCAGGTATGTGTTCATGGGTGTGTGTGTGTGTGTGTGTTTTGGTGTTGGTGTGCTTGTATTGAAGAAGGGAACAGGTAGAAGCAAAAGGAACCACAATGTCAGAGTAGGCCTAATGATCTTCATTCTGTCATTCTTTCATAAGTACCCTTTGATGCTCCTAAAACAATGTTAGACATTGTGAGAGATTTTTCTCTTCTGAGCTCATGTGAAAAGATTGGAGAATCTAGGAAGTTTCTGAAACTAGAGAATATTAGTTTATTAGGAAATAGCATCTAGAATACAGTAATAGGAATCATGAAAGGAGAAAGGTAAGGGAAATTTTTTAAATTTCTCAAAAATACTTCCCTAACAATATAACTGAAAGGTCTCCATTTTTAAGGAAAGAAGAAACGAAAATATTTTTTCCTTATCTTTTACAGAATAATATGCTAAATAGAACATATTCACAATGAAGATGGGAGAAGACAGCAGAAACTCTCTGAGTTACTGTGCACAACAGTGTAAGGAAAGTTTTACATGATCATTTATCCTTTTAGGTCTCTGATTTTGTTCCTCAATTGATACAATTCTGACTAGCTTTTAATTTTTGTTTCAGTATTATGACAATAAAGAATAAATATATAAATTTACAGTTGATCACTTCTTACTTTATCCCAAATATTTTGACTTGGAAAAATCATGTGTACCTGGTATATTCCTTTCTCAATTGTGTACATACCAAGATGATTTCTGGAGTTAGGTATTCCTTCTTTCTTTCCCCCATTTTTCCTTCATGTTCCATTGAATGTTTTTTTTTATGCTTGATCATTCTCTTATTTGAAAAATGTAGAGTCAAATTTAGTTGCAGATCTGTTAGCCTTTTTTTCCCTCTTTTTAATGTGTGTGTGTCTATTTATTTCTTTTCTTATTTTCCTTTTTTTTTTTAAATCTGCAAATCTATTAGTCTGCAATAACCCCAGGAAGTCAATGGAACAGTATCAAGCCAATAGAGTTATGAAAAGTCTTGGCTCATACAGGTAAAACAGGGAAACACAGACTGATTGGTGCCATTAATTTGGCCCCTCTTTGGGCCTAAAAGAATTCTCCAGGTACTATTTTGAATGATATAGCATGACAAGTAAAGGTCAAGACACACATATTCTGCCTGGAAGAATTGAGCTAGTATTGAAGATTTTTCCTAAAAGGAAGTAGTCCTCAACCTTGGATGCACATCAAAGTCATCTAAAATGCTTTTAAAAATCCAGCTGCCTCAGAATGAAGAGAGCTCAAAGGGTGTCACACAAACCCTTACAACAAAAAGAGGTGAAGAAATTATAAGTTCATAACTTTTCCTGAATCCATCAGAGAGCTGATATTGCAGAGAAACCAACCAGTCTAAAATGTAGAGTTTCCTACAGGGATAGATAGAACCTGGGCATTTTCTTACTTGTAATGTATATAGTAAGAGGATATCAGTAGAAAGAAATAAACTAGAATAGAAAAAATAAATGGTGGAGAATTAATGTGGGCTGGCCAGACATGGTAGAGCTCCTGGTGGTCACAGATATAGAGGATATATTTACATTGAAGATGGTAGAGGATGGCAGAAAATAACAACCAACTAAACAAAAATCATGTTATCTCTGAAGGGGAGACAAGAATACATAGTTGGACCAAAAGTACAGCAGAGGATGAAACCAGAGCATTAAGAAAACCACACCTCTAAGATGCAGAAACAGAGTGTCTTCCTAAGAAGGAGTCTTGATCAGAGCAAAACAGAATATGCCTCACAATGAGATTGACAAGGTCAAGCAACAAGTGAGCTTTTAATCAACTTTAAAGTTTCTCTTTCTTTAGTGCTTATAGAGTGGGCCAGTCTTCTGGTGCTAGCCATTTTTCTGGTATATACATGTACACACACACATCTATGTATATGTATATGTATATGTGTGTGTGTGTGTGTGTGTGTGTGTGTGTGCATGATCATACTGCTCTCTCAAAGCCTATAAAGTTTCTGCTGAGAACTTTGTTTGATTTTTTAATTTTATTACTTCAATTTCTGTATTAAATTTCTCTGATAATTGGAGTTGTTTCTGTATTTTCTTGAAATTCATTGGGCTTCCTTAAATTGCTATTTTGAATTCTTTGTCCATTTCCATCTCCTTAGGGTTTAGTTCACTTATCTCCATCTCTTCAGGGTCATTCACTGACTCTTTATTTTGTCCATTTGGTGACATCACATTTCCCTGATTGCTATTGGTTCTTGTTGACATGTGTTACTGTCTGCACATTGAAGAAATCGATATTTACTGCAATCTAGTTCCAATTTAGCTGTCTTGGAATGTTTCTCAACAGTCAACCTGTCCAGAAATATGGAGCAGACCAGAATAGTCCCTAAGACAATGACCACGACAGTTACTCCTGAGTTAGGGAGCACCCTTAGCCCAAGACTGCCATAGTTGGTGTAGCCCAGACTGGTATTGTGTGGCCCACCAAGATTGGCATAGCTATAGAAGAAACAAAAACCTATGGTCACTGAGGCTTGCCTAACTTGGAGATTTGTCTAGAACCAAGGCCATACAGCAGACCAGCAGTGATGTGAGAACTTGAATATGCTTTGTGGGGCAGTTGATTTCTATTTGGTTCCAGGCCAAGACTACAGACTCAGTCTGCAGGTACTGATCTGGAGTCAAGGACCATTGGTTCCGTCCAGTATTAAGTTTTACTGTGATGGGCTTGATACTGGAGTCCAAAGCAAAGTTCTTTTCTTACTTCTTTCTTCCCCCAACTGGATGATATCTCTCTTAATGTTGGGCTGCTTGGGGTTGAGAGAGGGCAACAAGCGTAATGAAAAACTGTCCTTTTTACCTCTTCAGTGTGTCTTCTATTTTTTAAAAAATTAATTTATTTAAATGAATTTCAAGTCATAGTAAATATATAGGGCTCAATTTTTCCATTTCTCTGGTTGCAAACCAGATGAAGTCACACTATTTGTGTCTTCATACATACACCTAGGGTAGTGATGACCATCTTATTCAACCATCTTTACTACACCAATTCCCCTTTCCCTCCCCCCACCTCCCCCTTTCCCCATCCAGAGTTCCTCCATTTCTCCTATGTTCCCCATTCTCACCCCCCTTATGTATCAGCATCCACTAATCAGAGAGAACATTCGGCATTTGGTTTTTTGGGATTGGCTTACTTCACTTAGCATAAGGTTCTCCAATTCCATCCATTTACCTGCAAATGCCATAATTTTATTCTCTTTTATTGCTGAATAATATTCCATTGTGTATATGTACCAGTTTCTTTATCCATTTATCTATTGAATGGCATCTGGGTTGCTTCCACAGTTTTACAATTGTGAATTGTGCTGCTATAAACATTGAAGTGACTGAGTCACTGTAGTGTGCTGTTTTGAAATCTTTAGGGTATAGGCCAAGGAGTGGAATAGCTGGATCAAATAGTGGTTCCATTCCAAGTTTTTTAAGGAATCTCCATACTGCTTTCCAGATTGGTTGCACCAGTTTGCAGTCCCACCAGCAATGTTTGAGTGTGCCTTTTTCACCACATCCTTGCCAGCACTTATTGTTGCTGGTATTTTGGATAGCTGACATTCTGACTGAAGTGAGATGAAATCTGAGGGTAGTTTTGATTTGCATTTCTCTAATGGCTAGAGATGTTGAACATTTCTTCATATATTTGTTTATTGATTGTATAGCTTCTTCTTAGAGATTTCTATTCAGCTCCTTAGCCCATTTATTGACTGGGTTGTTTGTTGTTTTTGTGCTAAGTTTTTTGAGTTCTTTATATATCCTGGAGATCAGTGCTGTATCTGATGTGCATGTGGCAAAAATTTGCTCCCAGAATGTAGAATCTCTGTTCACCTCATTGATGGTTTCTTTTGCTGAGAAGAAGTGTTTTAGTTTAAGTCCATCTTATTTATTAATTCTTGCTTTTACTTCTTGTACTTTTGGAGTCTTGTTGAGGAATTCGGGGCCTAATCCAATGTGATGAAGATTTGGACCTACTTTCTCCTCAATTAGACGCAGGGTCTCTGGTCTAATTCCTAGATCCTTGATCCACTTTGAGTTGAATTTTGTGCATGTGAGAGATAGGGGTTTAGTTTCATTTTGCTGCATATGGATTTCCAGCTTCTCCAGCACCATTTGTTGAAAAGGCTATCTTTTCTCCAATGTATGTTTTTGGCACCTTTGTCTAGTATGAGATAGCTGTATTTATGTGAATTACTCTCTGTGTCTTCTATTCTGTACCATTGGTCTACATTTCTATTTTGGTGTCAGGAGATTGGAGGATGGGGCTGGAAGTTCAACCCACTAGTCACATGGTTGTTCATCTGACAACCTGCCATACTGAAGTTATTGAAGAGCTCACTATCCATCAGTCATTTTTTTTCATATACAAAAAGTTGTTAGTCATTTTGGAAACTTCAAGTGCTTTAGGATGTTTGTTCCAGGAAACTAGAAAATGGAGAAAATGATCAGATATTTATTTCCCATTAAAAATCACAATATCACAGGCTCACTGAGGATAATAAGCATAGCTTCAACAAGAGGTAAGTTTAAACAGACTTACCTCTGATTAGATTAATGTGAGCCTCACACTGGAGCCTAACAGAAGTTATGTAGTGCTCTTTTCCAGATATAAAACTTTTTACATCAGCCTATACTGTCTCACAAATCTGACCATTTTTAGCAAAAAAATTATAAAGTGTACAAAAGGCAAGAAGAAAAATTACACTGCTAATAAACATAATAATCATTATTATCATTGTTAGTCATGACAAAGATATAGAAACTGACAGAGAATCTAAAATATCAATGTGTAGCATATTAAATCCTCTAATGGACAGTTGGATTCTATGTAGTTTGTGATGTGAACTTTCAGAAGAGAGATGGGAGGTATACCAATAAGACAAAACAGAATGCTAATTACAAGACTGTCAGTAACAGAGGTGAAGAATGCCTTTGTTTCATTCACCAGTAAGCTCAACAAAGAGGAAGAAAGAATCTGCTAATCTGAAGACAAGGCAGAAATTACCCTAACTAAAATACCAGAAGAAAAATCAGCAGTTGTAGAGGCTGGGGATTGCAGGAGAGTTTGACCAAAAAGTTAAGGTTTAGGGATAATTTAGGGAGGTTTTAGGGAACTTTTCTGTATTATGACTCTGTAGGTGGAAATGTGACTCCATACTTTCATGAAGACCCACAGAACATTACACCAAAAACAGTTTTTTTGTAGTTGAAGAAATTGAAAGGGAGAAAATAATCTTGATTCTCAAAAAGTATTAAACCAGCATTCTGGGAATGGAATCCTGGCATCAAAAGGAATCCAATGTGCAGAGAACATAGAAAAATTGCTGGAGTTGCCATATACACTGGTGAGTTTATTATCATGTATGGGTTGCAAGATTTCACTTTCATTCAGAAACAACTGAGAGTCTTTTGAAGATGCCCATCTTTCTTGTCCATCTCCCATCATCCAATATTCTGATTTAATTTGTAAATATGACATGGCTACTGGGAATTTAAAAATCTGTTCTGGTGTTTCTACTGTGCAGCAAAGTTTGGGAGCCTATTAGCCTATAGCAGTGGGTCCAAACTTCAGCTTGCATCAGAATCATCAAGTGGCTTAACACATAGATTACCAGGTCTATTTCCAGAGATTGTATTCCATGGATTTGCACTAGGAATTGCACATTTGTATTTTCAACAAAGTTTTAGAAGATGTCAATGTTGCTGGTCCTTTAACAACGTCTTGTTTTAAAACAGTGTTTCTTGATTGTACTATGCAAAAATATATCTAGGGTTAAAATATTCTAATCAGTCAATCTGCAATAAGGCCTAAAATTCTGCATTTCTGACAAACTTCCAGGTGAAGCTACTGGACTGAAGACTTCTTTTTTACTGTCAAAGATCTTCAGATGCTTGCATTACTACAGAGCAGCAGCAGTAACAACAGCTGCAGTAACAGTGCCTGGTGATTTCTGTATACATTTAAAGTTTGAGAAATGCTGCTCTGGAGGTTGGTGAGTGTTAAGTACTGTGTCATCTGCAACTTGGCTTCCCATTAGTCAGCATACTGAGCATTGATCTGTCTCTTAGAGGCTAGTCTTACTTACCTAGGTGCACAACAATTTATTAATTCACCAAGAAATATGCAGGAGTACTGAAGATCAATACATCAGGGCCAGAAAATTCCTTTTGAGGATGAAAAATCACTCAAAGCCAGTTTATTAGAAGATGGCCTAATGAGAAGGAAACTTTAGAATTCATTTTAAAAATCAGTGTTGCATCCTAGTGTTATGGAGGTGAATATACTGTGTTATATGGCAGCAAGGAACAAGACAACAGATAGAATTAAGTCTGTTAACTAGCTGGCCTTGTGATGGGAAAATTATCTTAGATTATCTGCATGTATGCAATATAATTGTATGAGCCCTTAAATGAGGAAAACTTAGGAAGAATTTTAGGTCAAAAAGTTATGATGTAGCCCAGTTCCACTCCAGAGTTCCTGTGGACTGGCAGGAACCGCAGAGGGCCCAGGTCCACCCTCAGGAAACTCCATGGTTGTCCAGCCAACGGGAGACCAGGGACTGCTACCTCTAGCCACTGGGGAGCCCAAATTCAGGGCAAGAGTCGCTCCAGAGACACCAGCGCGAGTCAACCCCACCCAAGGGCAGCTTGGGTTCACCCCAGTTCCACTCCAGAGTTCCTTTGGACCAGCAGGAGCCAGAGAGCCCAGATCTGCCCTCAGGAAACTCCACAGGTGTCCAGCCAATGGGACACTAGGGGCTGCTACCTGCTAGCCACAGAGGAAGGTCTGCAGAGATCCCAGTGTGAAGAGGCCCCACCCAAGTGTGCTCTGGGCCCGCCTCAGTACCGCTCCAGAGTTCCTGTGGTGGGGCAAGACAGGAGGCCCAAAACCACCATTAGGGAATGCCAGGGGTGCCCAGTTGAAGGCAGATCAGAGCCTGCTAGCCTCCAGCCCCAGGGGAGCTCACACTCACTGTTAGGGTCGCACATAGACTCTCCTGCTTGTGACCCTGCCTAAGTGAGACCTGGGCCCGCCTCCAGTTCCGCTCCAGAGTTCCTGTTCACCAGCAGGAGTGCAAAAGAGGGGCAAAACAGCCCTCAGGGGCCACCTCAGGAGCCCAGCCAAGGCCACTCCCACTGCCCTCTGGAGGTACATCCACTACCTCCACCACCAACTTTAGTGGCAGTAGTGCCCATCGAGGGACACTGGGGGAACAGAAGTAGCTCCAAGTGAGACACAGGTAATCTGGAGTGTCAATACAAGATTATAAGATAGAAGCCGCAATACCTCAGATTGGTATTTCAAGAAAGTAAGATACACAATCAACATGAAAAAACAAGGGAAGAAAGTGCCCCAAATAAACCTGGATAACACTGTAAAAGAATCCATTGACAGCACAGTTGTTGAAATGTCAGAGAAAGAATTCAGAATGTACATAATTAAAATGATCAGTGAACTAAAGAATGACATAAGTGAACAATTACAGGCAAAAATCAATCAATCCAACAAAGAAATAAGTGAGCAAATAAAGGCAACCATTGATCATTCTAACAAACAGATAAGAGAGCAATTACAAGTAGCAAAAGATTACTTTAAGAAAGAGCTAGAGATTGTGAAAAAAACCAAACAGAAATACTTGAAATGAAGAAAACAATAAACCAAATTAAAAACTCAATAGAAAGCATCACCAGTAGACTAGATCACCTGGAAGACAGAACTTCGGATAATGAAGACAAGATATACAATCTTGAAAATAAACTTGACCATACAGTGAAGATGGTAAAAAATCATGAACCGAACATACAAGAAATATGGGACAGCATCAAAAGACCAAATCTAAGATTTATTGGGATAGAAGAAGGCGCAGAATTTCAAACCAAAGGAATGCACAAACTCTTCAATGAAGTAATACCAGAAAGTTACCCAAATATGAAAAATAAAATGGAAAATCAAATACAAGAGGCTTACAGGACACCAAATGTACAAAACTTCAACAGATCTACACCAAGGCACATTATAATGAAAACACCCAACATACAGAATAAGGATAAAATTTTAAAGGCCACAAGAGAGAGGAACCAGATTACATACAAGGGGAGACTAATTTGTATCTCAGCAGATTTTTTAACCCAGACCCTTAAAGCCAGGAGATCATGGAATAGTATATTCCAAGCCCTGAAAGACAATGGATGCCAACCAAGAATTCTATATCCAGCAAAATTGACCTTCAGGTTTGATGATGAAATAAAAACCTTCCATGATAAACAAAAGTTAGAAGAATTTACAGCAAAAAAGCCTGCATTACACAGCATTCTTGGCAAAATATTCCATGAGGAGGAAATGATAACCAACAATGAAAATTTACAAAAAGAGGAACTACACTAAAGGAAAGACCATTGAAAAGAGAAAACAACTCAAGGGAAAAACCAAAAACAAACCAAAATAACCAGAATTACAAATCATATCTCAATAATAATCTTGAATGTAAATGGCCTAAATGCACCAATTAAAAGACAGACTGACAGACTGGATCAAAAAAAAAAAAAGACCCAACAATATGCTGTCTTCAAGAGACTCATCATACAGGAAAAGACATCCACAAACTGAAAGTGAAAGGGTAGGAAAAAACATATCACTCACATGGATTCCGCAAACAAGCAGGAGTTTCCATCCTCATATCAAATAAAGTGGACTTCAAACCAAAGATGGTGAAAAGAGATAAAGAAGGTCATTTCATACTTCTTAAGGGAATCATACATCAACAAGACATAATAATCATAAATATCTATGCCCCAAATAATGGGGCTTCTACATATATCAAACAAATCCTTCTCAAATACAAGAATCAAATAGACCACAACACGATAATACTTGGAGACTTTAACACAGCTCTCTCACCATTGGATAGGTCTTCCAGACAAAAACTTAATAAAGAAACCATAGACCTCAATGAAACTGTCAATAATTTAGACTTAACAGATATATATATAGAGTGTTCCATCCATGAACGAGTGAATACACATTTTTCTCAGCTGCACATGGATCCTTTTCCAAAATAGAACATATGTTCTATATGTTATGTAACAAAGCCAGTCTTAGCAAATACAAAAAAGTAGAGATTCTACCCTGCATCCTATCTGACCACAATGGAATAAAATTACAAATCAATGACAGATTAAAAAACAGAAACTACTTCACCACCTGGAAACTAAATAATATGCTATTGAATGATGCATGGATAACAGAAGACATCAAGGATGAGATAAAAATATTCTTAGAGCCAAATGAAAACTCCGATACAACATGAAGACAGTGCTAAGAGGAAAGTTCATAGCACTAAACTCATTCATTAGAAGAAGTAAAAGTCAACAAATAAATGAATTGACTCTTCATCTCAAAGTCTTAGAAAAGGAAGAACAAATTAACACCCAAAGAAGTAGAAGACAGGAAATAATCAAAATCAGGGCTGAAATCAATGAAATTGAAACAAAAGAAACAATTCAAAAAATTGACAAAACAAAAAGCTGGTTCTTTGAAAAAATAAACAAAATTGACAAACCCTTAGCCACCCTAACGAAAAGGAGGAGGGAGAAAACCCAA
>PVHX01006610.1:22134-99079 GCA_004024805.1 Geosciurus inauris | reverse complement strand
AAGGTAATGGGTTAGGACAACCCACAGGATATTAAAAAAGAAAAAGCTGGCCACATATACCAACATTTTTGGGTGTCCCCAGAAATGACAGGGCACTGAAGATCTGCTGGTACATGGGTTGTGTGTCTTGACAACAGGAGTTTACTGGTTCAGAGCAACTTTAGAGCTGGAGATCAGGGTTGGGAAATTGACCCAAACCAGGTATTGGAAATGTCACAGGCTGGAAGGACACACTTGTAATAACAGCACTGCATGGAGCACCAGAGGGTGAAGAGACAGTCATCTGTCCTCCCTTCAGGCACTTTTTCTCCTTGATGGTATTTCTTGGAGATTCTGTAGCTAGCTTTCTCTATACTCTTCTCCTCAAGACTTTTGGCACTCTAAGTGTGAATAAAGACGTTTCACCAGCCATGTTGGATCCACATTCACTTGGTATTGGGATTATTGTATTGCTTCTGTTTGTGTCCACATAATACAACTGAGACAGGAGTGACTCATCCTACAAGAACTTTGGGCTCTTCTTTTGCACATGCTCCCAATGCATACAGATTGTCTAACGTGGCTCCTGGTCCAGAGCAGGTTGTCTCTAGTTCTCCAGAGAAACAGGACCTATAGGATAGGTATATGTATGTGAGAGATTGACTTATTTTAAGGAACTGGCCCATATGATTATGGAAACTGGCAAATCCAAAGTCTGCAGTGTGACCAACAGGCTGGAAACCTGGGGAAGAGTTGAGATTCAAGTCCAACGGTGAGGTCTGCTGGCAGAATACCCTCTTCTTTGGGGAAGGGTCTTTTTCCTTAAAGCTTTCAGTTGGTTGGCTGAGAGCTGGTTGGTCCTCACATTATGGAGGGTAATCTTCTTGACTCAAAGTTTATTGCTTCAAATGTTAATCTTGGTTTTCAAATACCTTTACAACAACATCCAGATTTGTCTGACCAAATATGTGGGTTCCATGGCCTAGACAAATAAACACATGGAGTTGCCTCTGGAATAGAGACTTTGCGCTCTTGGTACTTTCCTCCCATGCCTCTTTTTTTGTCTCTGGACCTCTCTGCACTTAGAATATTGTGTGGCACAAGACAGCATCTCCATATATGTTTATTTAATAGAGAATCACATAAATTATGGAGGACCCATTTATACAAGCAAAAGATAGAAACTTAATAAGCTATGAATTTATTTACTCAGTATAAACTTCAAAGCAACGGATAAATTTAGACTTATGTTTCAGGAAAGTTTAAAAATAAAAACATATATTTATAGCCCACTAAACCAATACTATTTCTCATACCCAAATAGTCTTTTCTGTATTAAAATCCAGACCATGTTCTCTGGCTTAGCCAGGCTGTGAGTCCTCACTGTGGCCCTAGTTTTCTCTCCAGGGAAGCAGGAGGAAAGTATACTGCATTGTCAGTCAACCTCAGGAGACCTGACACAGAGCCAGAAAACATCATCATTCCAACCAAGCCCCACAGTGGTATAGCTAAGGAAACAAGAAGTCAAAAAACATTTGGGTTCTCTGCAGTTAATTTATGCTTCTTTGAGAGTATCCTTGTACTCAGGCAGGACCAGGGCAACCATAGGCATAGAGACAAGGTGTGATGTTTCTGGTAGATGCCCTGCTGAGCCAGTGTGGTCCTTGTGTGCATTTTTTGTCTCCTCACTTGCAGCTTCTTCCTGCCTTGTCCCAGGGTTGGGATTAAGGTGGCAGGACTCATTTTTAAGGAAGCCAAGACAAATAGATGGGTAGGGAAAGGAGACAAGTAGCAACACCATGGATTCCCTGCTGCAGGGAGATTTCCAGCAGGGTTGGAGTTGTGACAGGCTGACAGGGACCCAGAGCTTCATGGAACACATGGGAGGACTGTCGGGTCTTGCTATTGCAGAGTCGGCCTGCCCTGTCCTGGGCAGGATCACCTCAGTGAAGGGATGGAGGATTGTTGTCTTCTAACATAGAGGCTGAGGACCTCCCGAGAAGCCTCACTTGAGAAGCAATCTGAGATGGACTTTAAAGGGGTTACACATCTTCTGGATAGACAGGGCTGCCTCCTGTGGTCAGAAACCCCTCACATCACTGGAGATGCTATATCTTAGAGAAAGATTGCATTTCTTGATGGTTCCATTAAATGGTGACTCTGATGCCAATACTAATACAATGATAAAAACAATGATTTTATACTCTCCCTCATCATATATGTACACACAGGTGCTACAAATGCATACTTCATGTCTACTCTTTGGTGTTAGCTTTCTGTCCTTGTGACAACAAACCTGAGATAATTCACTTAAAGGAAGAAAAATTTGGGCGAGGATTGTAGCTTAGTGGAAGAGCGCTTGCCTCGCATGTGTCAGGCACTGGGTTCGATCCTCAGCACCACATAAAAAAAAAGGAAGAAAAATTTATTTTGACTCAAGGTTTCAGGGGTTTGAGTCCATGGTTGGTCAGCTCTGTTATTTCAAGCCTGTGGTGATGCAGAACATCATGGCTGGGAGCATGTGGTAGAGCAGAGCTGCTCACCTCTTGGAGTCCCAGAAGCAAAAGAGAAAGAAGCAGGAAGAGATCAGCAGGCTAATGCCTCTTCAGGGGCATTACCCCAGTGACATAACTTCCTTCCACTTGGCCCCACATTCTAAAGGTTCTACCACCATCCTCTTGTGCCATAAGCTGGCAACAAAGTCATTAGCCCGTGGGCCTTTGGGGGACATTTCAGATCCAAACCATAACATCCTTGCATCAACTCTAAAAAATAAACCTTATTGTTCTCACACTGCTGACCAGGAAACTGAGGACAGAGTTGAAATAACCAGACCGGTCTTTTGGATATCAAAACCTACATTATTTATACAGTATTTTCTCAGTAAAGATTATTTTCTTTTCTCCTCTAAGGTAAGATGAATCTAGGGAGAGAATACTGTCCTGGGAACTCAGAGGAATGGACAACATCAAATGAGAAGGTCCAGGCAGATGGGCAGCCATTCCGAGGCAAGCCAATGGTGGAGTCCCATGTGCAGGCAAGCAAGAGGCCAGGGGAGTAGGGTAGCCCTGCTGCTCTGAAGCACAGAGCCAGAATATTTCTGGGAACTCTGCTGGACCAATGAGTAGTGCCAAGACATGAGGAATTAGGGCCACCAGAACTCACAGAAAGCTATCTCTGAGAGAGGCATCTATGGTGCGGCAGAGCTTCCTCAGGGTCCCAGTGCCTAGAGGAATGGAGAAAGGGTAGAGGAGCCCTGCCACAGAGGTGACAAGTAGCTGTGACCATTTCCAAACCCCACAGGCCTGTAGAATGAGGGCTTCTTATAAGACCTACTTGCTTCCAGTTGGTTCCAAGAACAGAACAGTATATCCCGTAGTGAACTAGTAAAGCTGGACAGCTCATGGAAAGAAAGATGTCCTCACACAGGATCATTTTTTAGACCCACCGTGTGCCCCACCCCACCTTGCAGTGGGTTTAGAATGTTCTTGTGTACCATGCTTTGCCTTGGTTTTCCAGCCCAGTATGGTGGCTGTAAGCTGATGTGCCTCCCCTGCCCCTGCCATCACAGTCAAGGTATCAGCAGGCTTCAGGGATGTATGATCCTGGCTCTGGCCTGCTGGTGCCGTCCCTTCTTGCCTTTTCATTTCATGTTTCTCTGAATCTTGCCACTCTGCCTCATTATTCAGGCTTCCCTTTCCACCCTTACCTTGTCCTTCCTCCTCTTGACCCATGGACCTGCCCTCTTGTCTCAGATTTAGTTTGATTAACATTTAAGTGAAACCCCAAAACTACCAGTGACTTGAACAGGATGGAAGTTTAGGGGTGGGTTCAGGACTGGAATAGTGGGTGGCTCCCTCATGCCATTGAAGACCCAAGTTCCTACGGTTCTGATCCACACAACTGCCCAAGGTCAATTCATAGACCAAGATGGCAACCAGAGCTGAAGCCAACCTGAGCAGAGAGTGAGATGGGAAAGGAAAAGCAGAAAGACAAAACAGGTGCCACACCAAGCTGAGCGAGCTCTCTCTAAGCACCCTGTTCTCCACATCACTTTCATTTTTCTCTTATAGATAAAACTTAATCACATGGCCACATCTCTGCAAGGGCTGCTGGGAAGCATGGCCTTTATTCTGGGAAGCAATGACCCAGTTAAAAATGAAGTTTCTGTCCTTAAGCAAGACCCCTCCTCTGCAGTGACCTAGCTTCACTGTCATTTATGGTTCAGGGTTTTCTTCTGGGTCAGTATATGGAAGACTATTTACACAATCTAATCTTAGCTTAGAACCAGCGTCATAGCTGGTCCTTGAGCTTGTCACTCTTCCAGGGACAATGTGACTTCCCATTGTGCTTGCCCAAACCCTCATTTGGACCCAGACACCTGCCGCGTTATGATTAAGCTCTTGGGAGGCAAAGCAGCTGAAGACAGATGCAGTTTCTGCCCTGAATCTTTTCTCTCTTCTTTTGTTTAATGAGCCAATCTTCACAGACAGAATTAGAAACAGGAACGTAGAGATCCTGAGGCACATAAATGACAATAAATCCCCATTACAATTTTCTAGAAGTTCTTTCAGGCAAAAAAAAAAAAGTAAGTAAATTAATGTACAAAATTTAAAAACTCAACAATTACAGCTTCAAGGTATCTTAGGTCAGTGACTTTCAATCTAAGAAGCTTATTTTTGAAAATAAAACCTCAAGGCAATTCTCAATATGTAAAAGATTAAATTTCATTTCTATATATTGACTTTATATATTCAAATATATATTTACTTATAAATTACATCAATTAAACAATGAAATGAAATCCTATTAAGGAGTATGATTATTTTCCATCAGGACATATAGATGTGGTCTTTTAATGATATTAATATCCAGTTTATTTCTATGTGTATTTTCTGTTTGATTTCTTAATATCATGGATATGTGGATACATATAGATAAGCAGTTATAAATGGCAACACTCTTTATAGCTTATCTCACAACTTCAGTTATGTTCTTTAGTTCAGTGTTCTTCAGTGCATCTACCCAGCACAGGACCCACAAAGGACCCTGACAGCTAAGGTTAACCCACTGGTGGTTTCAAAATATTAAAATTTAATATATTCTATGTTTGAATATACATGTTGTTTTTTATTACAACTTTATAAATAGCCAAGCATATTAAAAATGAAATAAGGCTGGGGATGTAGCTCAATAACTTGCCTAGCATATGTGAGGCCCTGGGTTTGATCTCTCGCACCGCAAAGAAAAACAAAGAGCTCAGTAAAAATGAAATAAAACCCAATAGGCATGAAATTCCTGGAGTACTGAAGTCCATGGAGATAACTCCAAGTGTAATACATTGTCTTTTTGTCTTACTATAATTGTCTATTGTGGTGGTTAATTTTATGTGTCAACTTTCTGGACCCCAGGGTGCCCAGACATTTGGTCAAACTTTGTTCTGGGTATATCTGTGAGGGTATTTCCAGATGGGGTTAGCATTTGAATGGGTGGAGTCAGTGAATTAGATGGCCCTCCACAGTGCACGTGGGCATCATCCTATTCATTGAGGGCCTGAATACAACAAAGGGCATAAGAAGAAAGTATTTGTCCCCTCCCCCCTTTTTTCTTTGCCTCATGGATTGATATCTCATCCATGATATCTCATCTCATCTTCTCCTGCTCTTGGATTGGGATTTAACCATTGACTCCCTCAGTTCTCAGGCCTTTTTACTGGAACTGAATTATACCATCAGCTTTCCTGGAAACTACAGCTTATAGATCACAGATCATGGGATTTCTCAGCCTCCATAGCTGCATGAGCCAATTTCTTATAATAAATCGTGAGTGTGTGTGTGTGTGTGTATGATATATGTGCATCTCCTTCTGTTTCTGTGGAGAACCACATTGCACCTGTATCAGGCTCCCCTTCCTCCCTTGCCCTGCCAGCTCTTCTCAAGGTGTGTCTTGTCTACACTTACAAAGGGGATAATGCTCCCTTCTTGCCGTTCCTGGCTGAACTGTCGCTAATTGCTATACCACTTCTTTTCTGTTTCTCCATGGTGACCCCACATTCCCCTTTCTTCATTGTGTTTCCTTGCTGGGAGAGTTCTAGGTGGGACAAAGAGAACATGGAGAAATCACATTTTTGCATTTCCATTTATTATTCTTTGCATCAATTGTGGAGAAATAAGAACCCAACTAGTAGCTTGCTTCCATGGTATGTGGGGGAAACCACTACACAGAGTGGTCTCTGCCAGAAGGCAGGCCCCCTTTATTCCTATGCAAACAGAGAGATGTGTTTGGATGTGTTTTACCAAATACAACACTCAGCTTTTAGGAGTCAGAGCTGTGCATGTATCATGCAGGTTCAGGACTGGAGCATTCATATTTTTGTTGGAAATCTTCCTCTGGAATTAAAGCATATGTCCTCCCCAGCAACAACATAATATAAAGAGAAAACTTCAACCTCATTGTTGTTTTCCATGCACTCAATGGGAAGTGGCCCACTGTGGGAAAGAGAACCTGAGGCTTTGGAGTGGGACCCTAGATGCAAGCATAGGCTGCTCTACTCATTAGCTTTGTGAGATGAACAAATTTCTTAACCTCTCCATGCCTTGGTTTTCTGATATCTAAAATGGAGAAATGATCGCTGACAATCTCAGCCACATGTCATTGCTGTGCAGCTGAAGGGAGTCAGCATCTGTAAAGGTTCTTATGCCTATGAAAGTTACCTATTGTAATTTTAGGCAGGGGGCTCATGTGAGAGCCAGTGAGCAGCTCGCTAGTTTTAAACATAAAGGATGCTTGAATTTTCACCTCTTTCCTCATTCTTGTTTGGTCTGTATTCTAAGCACAGCTCCCAGTGCCAGAAGCACTAAAATCTATTGCTAAAACAGAGCATTAGATTTATTCATAACCATAACCTCATTTTCATAAAGATTAGCATTCCTAAAGATGCCAGTGTTGGGAAGGATATTTATAAGGGGCTGATTTTTGTGTTTGCTTTCCTGTGAAACTGTGTGAGGACTTATAATTAAATTTGTCTTTTGCCATTTTTATCATATGAGAATTAATGATCTGTAAACATTTCCAGAATTCCCAAGATCAAAATACTGTCTTAAAAGGCTCCTTAGGTGTAATTTATTTGAGTTCTATCACTGTGCCAAAGAAAGCTCAAAAAATAAAAAAAAAATAAACATTTTTAATGTGAAGCAATTTACACAATTCACCAAAATAATAGTTTTAAGTTTCATTGAGCCCCACTTTACATAATTTTTTCCTTCAAGCATTCAGGCATTCAGCAGAAAATTTCCAGAGTCTGGGGTGCAGAACAATTACCCCCATTAGGATGCCAAAGATAACGTAGAACAGCAAAAAAAACATGGGCCCTGTACATGGGACACCTAGACCCACATCCAGAGTTCACTGTTTCCTAGCAGCCATCCTTCCTCTGACCTTTTTCCTCCCATGTGCAATGAAGACTCCAAACCTTAAGCTCTCACTCTGCTTCTTCTTCCTCCCTCCATTGTGGTCTCTGGTAGCTCCTGTCTTCCAGGGAGGTCTTACTCATGGAAATATTCTATAATGGAGCTAAAATGCAGGTGAGTGCAGACCTTAGCCCAGGCATACATATTTTGTTTGATCCCTGTTAGTATTTTGAAAATGGAAAGTTTACATAAAAATCCAATTTGGAGCTTTTATTGAAAAAACAGTGAATTTGTGATACTGGCCTTGCTTTACAACTCTTGTTCAGGCTTGAGTTAGAGCCACATCTTCATTGGGCCAGAGA
The DNA here is from genome assembly GCA_004024805.1 of Geosciurus inauris. Lineage (NCBI taxonomy): Eukaryota > Metazoa > Chordata > Mammalia > Rodentia > Sciuridae > Geosciurus > Geosciurus inauris. Next base: position 91,329 of record PVHX01006610.1, on the reverse strand, counting down.
GTCTGGGCTGTCCTCTCTTTCACATACTCAGACCCTGGGCCCAGGGGAGCTGATGACCTTCACAGAGAAGCAGAATACATTCTATTTGACTAAGTGAGGCTTTGATAGTTAATGGAAGTCTAAGAATAAGAGATGATCCCAACTTTTAATGTGTCCATTTTGTTAAGCACAAGTTTAAGAGAAATCCTACCTTCCAAAGCTGTATTCTGTCCTTACTGACTCTTCACAGAACTGTGCAGGGTTCTATGAGGAATTTTATAGTTCTAACTGGCCTATGTGATTAGCTTACATTCTAATGAGTTTGCTTGATCAGGTCTAAAGGTAGTTCAGTTGGGTATAAAAAAAATCTGGCTGCAATGTGAGCAGGTGTTGGGTTATGAATTGGTTCAGAGTTGTTGCAGCTCACTGTACTCCAACTGAGAGCCCTGAAGAGCAAAGGTCAAGAGGTTATTTGTGTTCAGTTACTGGAAAGGTGGAGAGCTGGGAAGAGTTTGCTGCACAGGCAGGTGAGAGAGGCTTTGATCATGGTCAAACATACTCCTGAGTGATATTTCAGACTCATTTTTCACAGAGGTGGTGGAAGAATCCCTAGAATGCCTTCCCTCACCAACAGAGATTCTGTAGCCAGCAGTGCCATGGCAGGTATTGACCAAAGAAGGTGATCCAGGGGGCCCTGTTGCCTTCTCTGAGGGAGCCAGACTCTGACCTGGGTTTGGTGCCACAGGGTGAGCATAGTGGCATATCCTGGTGAGCACCTGAATTGGGACAGCCTGGCAGTTGTCTGCCCCCTGTTGTTATTCAGTCCTTATCCCTCATGTGTATCTATGGTTGTACTTGGCAATTGATTTAATTTTGTACTTTTTGTCTCTTAGAGAGATTATTCTGGTGATACTAAATAAAATATTTAAAACAGGGCACCCATAGCTTACCATCATAGCATATCTATTTTTGAATTTAGTAAATAAAGTTTGTTTCACAAATCACTCTGAACTACAGTTCAGCTTCTACCACTACCATTTCACTGAGACTGCTCTTCGTATGGTCAATGACTTTAATAACCCAATGGACATCTTTTGATCTTTATATAGCTTGACCTCTTAATAGCCTTGTGCAAAGCAACCATGCCCTCCTTGAAGAATTCTTATCCCACACCTCACCTCCTCCTGGTTTCTTTTTGCCTTGTTTGCTGGCCTCCAGGCAGGTAGGTGACTTGGTTCTGGGTTCTCTTCTTATCTCTCTGCTTGGATAATTTCTTCTACTCTCCTCTCTATGCTGGTGACACCTACATTTATGACTTCTGCCTGAGTTTCTCCTCTCAGTCTCAGACCTGGGTTATCCTCTTGCCTGTTACACATCCTTGCTTTGATATTTTAGTAGCTTCTATTGTCTCCCCACCCAGCCTCTTTATTTCCAACCTCAGTTGCTGTGGGCAGCTGTGAGCACTTATCAGACTTTTCAAACCATTGCCAAACCCAAAAGGATCTGTCTCCACTCCTCTGAAAAAGAAGCTCTTTGCCAATATCTGGCTAAGCTGAAAATACAAAGACTCAGCCCTCTTTATTCAGCTGGGCAACTCTGTGCTAAAGTTCCCCATGGGACCAGACTGAAGCTAATACTGGCTGACACCACAGCCTTTCTTAGCTCCTCCCCTTACCAGTTACTGGTTCTGTATTATTTTGAATATCCTGTACATGTATTTGAATCCTTATTCCTTTTGTTTGAATACTTAGCACCAATAGAAGTTTTGCTCATAAATATACTTAAGGGGATCTTTGCACAATTTCTAAAATCTATTTAATGAGGTAGATTTCCTGGAAAAGATCCCAGAATCTAAAAGAAATTATTTACTTTTTTTTTTCTTGGTGTGAGCAATGCTAGACAAGAAATTCATGTACTCTGGGATTTCCAGTTTTTCTTGACAGGGCCAGACTTTATGAGTCTTTGGAGAAAGGTTCAATTTGTTTGTCAACTTAATAGGTTAAAATGTAGAAGTTTAATATGAGGTCATTCCCTTTTCTCATCATTTAACTTAATAAGTTATCACCTAACTGAGACTTTTTTTTTCATTTGTCTTTTGCTAATTTGTGACCCTTGATTCATAGCTGGCTTACTGTGTATTTCACTGGTCAAGTAGTAGAGATAAATAGAAAGAGGCAGGAATGAATTCCCATGCAGGTCTGGAGTTCAGACTTATGTGAACTTTAGAAGCTTCCTCTTTTCTGTATAAAAGATATCAGCCATTGTTCAACAAGGTGTGCACAGATTGCAGTGTTTCCTGTGGTCCTTTGAAGAGCCTCTTCTGTGGCTACCATGTTATTGCCTTCTCTGTCTCAACATCCTGGCAGATTTCTTAGTCAGTGCCTAAGTATTCTTCTTCTGCACCCTAACTGCTGGTAGTTCCTATATTTGGTCCTCAGCACCCCTTCTTTGCTTATTAGCCCTCAGAAATCTACTCACAAACAGAGTTCCTGTTCCCACTTTTATAATGGTGGCACAGTGATGTGTGTGACTCTCTCTCTCTGGAGTGCTAGTCTGCTTTCTTGCTTTTCGTATGCTGAACACGTTCACTTTGTGTTTAGTGAGTCAGACCTAAATACACCATGTGCTCACCTGGCCCTCATTCTGACGTTATTCTTCCTATCTGCATGATGATCTCTTTACCAGATGAGTCATGTACACTGAAGATGTCAGTGGTCTTTGCATCCCTCATTTCCTGTATCCTGATATTCTGGGCCTCAAGTATTCTCACATTTTTGTTATCATGTCATCCATGCCCCTATCACCGTTTTGCTCCCACTGCTGCATCCTTGGTCCAGACTTGGCCAGGAATGGTCCTTCATCCTCCTGTTCCCAAGGCGTTCATCTCTTCTAGAGACCCAGTAATTGTCGCAATCCAGTGATTCCAAAAAGAGGCCACTTTCTATGTGCAATGTATCTAACATTGTGGACAATTAATTCAAGACACTGGTTACAAAAATAAGCATGAGAAAAAGCCGGGGAAAAAATGATCCTGAATAGTAATCCACATCACCCACCTACCTAACAGTTCATATTGGAAACCCTACTGCCATTTTCAGCTTCTCACCACCATGAACCCCAATAATACTACTGGTTGCCGGTGATGAGTTCTGCTTCCTTACATGTTGAAATATAACATTAGAGCAGCACGCCAAGGGAAGCACATAAAACAGTGTTTATTTTAAAAAGGGGTAACATAGACTTCTCCTAGGAAGAAAGGGGCCATAGTTAGTATCCTGGTACCCCAAGAAGTGAGTGAGTTCTGCCTTTTTTATATATCCTAGGCTTCCTTTGTTCTCCTGCTCTCTTCCCCTTACCTCCCTCCTTCCTGCATATGTGACTAGGCCCAGGAGATGCTTGGTAGGATGGCCAGAAGGTAAAAACCAGATGGGCTAGGGGGGCCAAGGTGGATCTGGGCAGTAAGGGGGTATAATTAACAACTCCCTGTAGGGAGGGACAATCCCTGGGACAGGTTACCTTAGCAACAGGTTGGATCTGGGGCAGACTGTCTTGATAAAGGTGGAGGAAGGGCTCTGGAGGCATTGGCATTTCAATCCCTCTGGTCTCTGGATCCAGCCCTTGCCTATCTGCCTGTCTAATTCTGGCTTCACCAACATTCTATTAGACCTGCTTCTTTAAAATCTCTCAAATTAGTTTTACAGAAAGACATAGCCAGTATTAGTATTACAGAAAGACATAACCAGTATCTCTGCTCTGATTCAGCTAGAACCTTCCTTCCATTCTGCATCAGGAGTTCCACTTTGCAAAACAAATCTGATGGCATCATTGACCATCATTTACGTTCATTCATTAGCATGGCATAAAAGACACTTTAGAATCAGCCACAGACCTCTCTCTCATCCTCCAACTTATTCCCCTCTATTTCTGACCCCCAACCACTGTGCCAACCATTCATCACTTCTTTTTTTTTTTTTTTAATATTTTTTTAGTTGTAGATGGACACGATGTCTTTATTTTATTGCTTTGTATGTGGTGTTGAAGATCGAACCCAGGGCCTCACGCATGCGAGGCAAGCGCTCTACCACTGAGCTACAACCCCAGCCCCATTCATCACTTCTTAAAGACATGGTGTTCAGATATGTAGCTGAACATTTGAATGAGTTATCCTCTGCACCTAGAGTGTCTTCCTCCATTCTCCTCCTTAACTCCTATGCATCCTTCCTGACCTAGCACCTCCTCAATCTCCCATCTCTACTACCCGGTATTTTTATATACCTATCTGCAGCTCCTCGGACTTTGTTCTATAGCTATGTCTTACATTAGTCTGATCCCTCCCTAAGCTGAGCTGTGATTGCTTTATGTCCCAAAAACCTGGCAGAGAGCCAGGCACATAATAAGAGCTTAATGTCTTGGATAAGTAAATGAACAAAAGAATGAATGAATGATCCCAAAATAAAGAAACCAATTCAATCTTTTCCTTTTTGTTAGCGAGGGCATGTAAAATGTATTTAAAATGCAAGTTATCAGAAGTATAATTAGTGTTTCAGACTAATTAAAGACAACTGTTTTGGTGATAAAAACTTTTTGAATGTTAGAAGAATTAGGGAACATAACAATATATCTAAGGGGAAATGAGGGTATGTGTTTTGAATGGGCATGTTTTAAGATTGTTAAGTGCTTATGTATTTGAATCAATATGTATAGTATCAATTTAAGCTTACCTGTTATGAACTTTTACACATGATAGTCAAAAATAGTTACAACTATTTAAATTACTCATTTGAATTTATTTTTAAAATCAAAATTGTGCTTCATTACTTATACAGTCATGCACCACATAACAACATTTTGGTCAACAACAGACCATATACAAAACTGTGGCCCCATAAATTATAATGGAGCTAAGAAACACCTATGGCCTAGTGATATTGTAGCGGTCACAATGTCGTAGCACAACACATTGCTTGTGCTTGTGGTGATACTGGCATTAACAAACCTATAGCACTGCTGGTCATATAAAAACTTAGCACAAATAATTATGTACAATGCATAATATTTGATAATGGTAATAAACAATTATGTTACTAGTTGGTACAAATACTATACAAACTGTTCTTTTTATCATTATTTTAGAATGTACTTCTTATTTTAAGAAAAATTAACTATCAGACAGCCTCAGGTGGGTCCTTCAGGAGGGATTTTAGAAAAAGACATTGTTGTCATCGGAGACAACAGCTCCACAGGTGTTGCTGCCCTGAAGATCTCCCCGTGGGACAAAATGTGGAGGTGGGAGACAGTGATATTGATGATCCTCTTATGGCTCCATGTCAGGTGTCTCCCAAAAGTTCATGCATGAGACAATGCAAGAGGGTTTAGAGGTGATGTGATTGGGTTGTGAGAGCCTTAACCTAATGAGTACATTCATCTCCTGATGGAGATTAACTGGGTGGTGACTGTAGGCAGGTAGTGTGGCTGGAGGAGCTGGGTCTGTGGAAGCGTGCCTGTGGAGTTTGTTTTGTCCCTGGAGAGTGAAACACTTTCTTTCTCTCTCTCTCTCTCCCTCCCTCCTTCTTTCCCTCCCCCTCTCCTCTGTCTGCTTCCTGGTTCCATGTCCTGAACTCTTTTCCTCCTCCTTGCCCTTCTGTCATGATGCTCTGCCTTATCATGGACATAGAGCAATGGAGTTGGCCATCTATGGACTGAGACCTCTGAAACTATGAGCCCCAAATAAACTTTTCTTCCTTAAAATTGTTCTTGTTAGGTCTTTTGGTCATAGCAGTGAAAAACCTGATTAATCACTGACCCTGTGTGTGTGTCTTAGTTTTTTAACAACAATAACAAAAAGAGTTTGAAAAGTAAAAAAAATAAAATTTTAAGGAGAGGCTATTCCACACAGCCTAGGTATGTGGTGGAATACATGTGCATTTGCACTGGACACACTGCAGATGTTCACACAGTGACGACATTGCCTCAGAATAAGTTATCAAACCATGTGTAACTGTACCTTTGGAGTTTTGTGACTTGGTGGAAACTTTGCTCCAAGGCAATGAACCAGTGGCTATTTGATAGACCCCACTAAAAAGCAGACAAGTCCCCAGATGTGTGATCTGGCACATGTTAGTTTGGGCCTGTTATCTGTCTGTAGGATGAGGAGGACTCTGCTAGGAAATCATAAGGTTTTCCTTGACTTCAAATGTTGTGGGTACAGAGTGTCAGTTGCAAATGTGATAGGTACATCCAAGAAAAGTTGTGAGCACAGTATGTCAAGTGATACATTTGAAGGGTAAAGTACATAATCCCACTTCTGGGGGCTCTGATTTTTCTAATTTGTAATTTTGGCATCCGTATATCATGTTCTTAAAACTGGTTGCTAGCATACCTCTATAATGCCATGTAGCCTGCACATTGCTTACATGAACCGGAGGCTGTGCAGGTGAAGAGACTCCACTCATGCCCACAGATGCCCATCACCTAAATGCAGAAGGACAGCCACATGTGGACATTCTCCAGAGAGCAAGCTGAGGAAAGTGAGGAGCCCCTCCTACTCTGCCTCACATGGTTTTGTGGGGATTCATTTTTTTCAAATGCCTCACCCATAGTAGGCATTCCACAAAGGTGATTTCCAATCTTTTTTTTTTTTTTTATAAAAGTGTGAATAAAGCAAGGAAGTTTTACCTCCCCTGATCTGGTAAAGGAGAAGTCAAAGAAATATAAATATTTTAAGATTTTTAAAAATGTTCTCTAGGTTTTTCAATTGTTTTCTTTGAGAACTTAAATTCAGAGATGGTAGCTCTCTCTGCAATGATTGGGGAGTTACAGGTTGGGAGGATCAGCTGTGGATGGGCTTCAGAGGGGTAAATGCCATAACAGCTCTCACAGTGAAATCTGGCATCTCTCCACAGCTGGCATTTACCTTCACTAATATTCTCTTCTGGATGGACAAATCCAATATTAATAGAATTAAATAGCAGCTCACATACAATGCATGATGCATTAAATGTCAGAAAGTATGTGATGTGTCAGCTGGAGAGATCCTTTGAGCCTGTATTCAGCCTAGGAAAGTGAGAGAATGAAGTCTGGAACATTTTTATTTTGTTTGCAACAAGCCAGAGAGTGATGACAGCTCCATTTCTCTTGGGAGATAGATTTTTTGCTCAAGGTCAGAGCTACATCAATAAGCTCAACAACAGGAAGAAAATTCTCTAGGGCAAAAACATCTATTTCTGTGGATGCCACGTGAGATAGGTTTTAACCAACTCTGGAGGGGGTGCGTGTGCTCATCCAAAAGGCTTGGACTGTGGAAACTTTTATATTCTGGTGTGTGAACGGGGAATGAAAACATTTTAAATTCTGCCATAAACTTAATATCTTATTCAAAAATAAAAAAGAAGAATCTTATCCCTTGGTAGGACAAAGAGGTGAGAACTACTGTTCGTTGCATGCCTGAGTATTTAAACTTTCTTGTGATGCTTTATTTCCAGTAAATTAAAAGCAAAGAGAAAAACATGTCTTGTCAGGTACATGTTAAAAATTTACAGATGCGAAGCAAGAGCTGGTCAAATGTTTGATTGTTTTGCCTACATGTTTTCCAAAAGATCAGAAGCCTAAACAATTAATTGTGAGGATGTTTTGATTTTCATCTGGCCAGTACTCATGCTGCTTTGTAATCCTTTGCCCATTGGCTGAGCTTGTGTTCTGGGAGAACTGGAACACATAGCCAGCTAAGTGGTTCAGACCAGTCCTCCTTTACTAGGGAGAAAGGATGCCATCTTTGTCTTCCTCCTCATGGAGTTCATTGTCCTGTCCAAGGCACAAGAACAAATAGTTAGGGCTGGGCTTGTGGCTCAGGGGAACAGCGCTTGCCTAACATGTGTGAGGCACTGGGTTCGACCCTCAGCACCACATAAAAATAAATACAATAAAGATATTGTGTCCGTCTACCACTCAAAAAAAAAAAGGTTGAAATTCAGTGAGATACCAATAGAGTTAAGCACAGAGTTCTAGCTATGCGTGGCAGAACTGGAAACTTGGTAGAGAAGGTGATATTTGAAGTGGGTGTTGGAGAGAAAAGAGGAGCAATTTGCCAGTAAGGAAAAGGGGGAGGGTCACAGTGCAAGGAGGAAAGGTCTCAGGCAAGCATAGGGATGGGAAGTCCACACACTCCAGGAGGTGCCATCAAATGTTGCCAGGTAGTGGTGGAGGCAGGCAGGGTGTTTTTTTTTAATTTTTTTTTTTTTTTTAGTTGTAGATGAACACAATACCTTTATTTATTTCATGTGGTGCTGAGGATCAAACTCAGCACCTCACATATGTTAGGCAAGTGCTCAACCGCTGAGCCACAACTCCCAGCCCCAGGCAGGAGTTTTTGAGGCAGATCACTCTGCTCCCATCACAATCAGGGCGTGGAACAGAGTCTGGTGTGGTGGTGCAGGTGGGCCACGCAGAGCCTGAACAAGGCCACAGCAGGAGCAGGAGAGATGAGTGGAAAGGGTATTTTAGTGGCAAAATGGAGAGAGGACTTGATACAAGATTAAGAGCAGATGTGAAAAAAAAAGGAGGATGAAGGAGTTGAGGTTGAGTCCTAAGATTCCAGAAGGGCCTCTAAATAGAAGTTATGTTCTTTGGGGAAAAATATAGGGTTGGAAAAAAACATATATTTTTAGACATTTCTAGTTCAGTTCCACATAATATGGTGACCTGGAAAAGATATTAGCAGTTATAAACTCTAGGATAAATACCTAAGTCCCTAGGCAGGTAGATGTCTTAGAAGAAAATTTGAGACTGAAGAGGTGAGAAGCTGTGGCACACAGAGTCATTTGTGACACATATGGATTACGTCCCTCAGTGGGGGACAGAACAAGGGAGATGAGGACTAAGCAACAGACTCTGGGAAAGAAATAATGAAATGTGAGTTAACCTGAAGAGAAGATCAGGTGGCTCTGAGGGGGTCACTGGCATCAAGAGAATAGAGTGATTAGAAACACAGATGTTGCCTGGTGCAGTGGTTCATGCCTGTAATCCCAGCAGCTCGGGAGGCTGAGATAGGAGGATTGCAAGTTGGAGGCCAGCCTCAGCAACAGCGAGGCACTAAGAAACTCAGTAAGACTGTGTCTCTAAGTAAAATACAAAATAGGGCTGGGGATGTGGCTCAGTGGTGGAGTGCCCCTGAGTTCAATTTCTGGTACCCTCCCCCCCCATAAAAAAACACACATGTCAAGGAGGCCATGGGTTTTGGGGTTTTGTTTAAAAAAAAAATCTTTGGATGTGAATATATATGACTTTGGCTCTTCAAAGATGGACCATTCCAGATGTCATCAAGGAAATAGAAACCCTCCAAATATTTGATATGAAGACTGTTAAAGTCAGGGAATCAATTATAAAAGTATTATAAGACCTGGAAAAGCAACAGGAAGAACATGATGCTCTACTGAGATCAGGAAATGAGGAAGTCTGCTTCTGCCTTCAGGGCTGGAGGAGAAAAGGAAGCCAAGAGTGTGACGAGGACCCTGCAAGTCCACACTTGCTTGGTGGAGTCACTGCTACTGCCACCATTGATACCGAAGGTACCCCCATTATCAAGGACAGACAGAGGCCATTCACCCACTGACTCTTCCCTGTGTTGGAACATAAAGCAGAAAAATGGCACCTGCCTTCCACATGGAGCTTTACACAGATGCCTCCCACAGGCAGGACTAAGTAGCACCCACAGGCAAGAGAATCTATGAAACGTAGAATCCAGCCCACACCCCTGCCTGTCCGCATGGAGGACAATGGAAAAGCAAGCAAGAGGTTCAGCCCACCAATCGATACCTCAGAGAAGGGACTGAGGCCACTGTTTCCATATACTAGATGCTGTTATTTATTTCTCCTTTTTAAAAGTGATATGGAACATGTGCTGATTTTCACAAGGCTGAACAGGACTGTCATAGGTTCATCATGGTTCCTAGTTTTCATGACCTTGTCTACATTTTTATTTTAATGATGAATAAAGATTTAGGGGTCAGTTTTCCTTTAAGATGAGCATGGTCTCCGTTAGAATAAATTCAGAGAATAACTGGGTGGGTGGTGGAGGAAGAAGTAGAGTATGCACTCCACCCACAACGTGTGTGGAGCCTGACGTCACAGAACAGGAAAGTTCCTTCACTCGTACCTGGAACATTCTCTATCCACCTCTTGTATTCTTGATCCTCACGCTTCCAATCCTCTTGGGCTCCTGCTCAGATGAAGTCACTCAGTCATCAGTGAAGGATCCTGATCTATGTTATGCACTATGGCTGATTTGAGAAGGTGGGAAATATGATTAGCCTCCTTTCCTCACAGAGTTGTGACGATAGGATGGGAGGGTGGTGACAGTCAAACTGTGCTTATTGGAACCCCAGGGGCTCTGAGGAGGGTCTTCCCTCAAGTCAGGGAAGCAAAGATGGGTGGGGGTGTTTGGAGGCAGTGGGGACTGTGCTGGAGGGCAGGCACAGTGAGCTGGGACAGTAAGCAGTGCCCCATGGGAACATCTCCTCCAGACACTTTCCCACTGGATCTAAGAGGCCCAAGGACTTGCAAATGTGCCCCCTCTTATAGGCTAAATGTCCTTTTTTTTCTTTTTCTTTTTTTTCTTTTTTACAAGCTTCTGGCCAAAGTCTAGATTTATTTTGAAATTCTGAAATGCAATGTTATTGATGTGAGCCTACAGTTTGAAGGTCTTATCTTTCTTGGCCATTCACTCATTTCTCTTCTTTCAAGGAAAGGATCGCAATGCCCTTCAGGTGCTCTCTTCAGTTATTCGAGAACTCTCTCCCTCCTCGAGCTCAGGATGGATGTGCATCTGATTTCACTACCCTTCTTCAGATGTGTAAATGTCACTAGACATCTTCCATAGTCTATTTTGGAAGAGAGAGGAGGCATTGTGGGAAATCCTTAGTGTGATTAAACAGGGAGCTTACTATCTGTTTCCATCATTTTTATTTACTTCAGGGGGTTCTATAGAAGTAATTCATGTAAATGTGCATGTAACATGTCACCCTTTTTTCTTAGTGTGATTGTCAGTTCCTCATCAATTATAGGTTGAATATGTTCAATATAAACTATGACTCTTTCCTATGGTTTCTTGAATGACCCAAAATTTTTCAGTGTTTTTATTCTTTCCATATAGAGATGGTAACTAGCAAAAAATGTTTCAAGATATAGAAAGGATTTGCAGATATTCTCACTCTTACCACCACCGCCCCCAGGAAACAAACAAATGAAAAATCTAGTGAGGGATGTAGTTGGAACTGTTACTTTTTGTCCACACCATATTTTAAATCAAATTACCAGTTGGACTGACCTGATACTAATAAGTTGAATCTTGACTCATGAGTTTTGGCCAAATATCCCAGAATCCCAAAGACCTAGTGGGAGGGAGGGGCCTTTTCTGAGCACCTTTTGTGGAGTGAAAGCTTAGCTGGTTTGAACTGAAACTGGAGTTGCTTTAATGTTCTAGGTCCTTGTTGCACACCTCAGATACATTTATTTTTTCAACAATCTCTTCAAGATAACCAAAAAAGAAAGAAATAAAAGAAAGGAACCAAGGCTTCAAAGAAATGAATAGCAGCTATGAGGTGCAGAGCAATACTCTCACCCTCTTCCCAGCACCCCTAGTTTGCTCAGCTGCTGGCAGAGCTTCAGGGGGACAAAGCTCCCCTGCACTTCATCAAACATGCTCATGTGAGATGTATAGGGTACGGCGAAGACTCTGGCTCCTGACTTAAAATGTCTACCTTTATTGCTGGTAACCACACAGCATGTTTGGTGTTTGTGATGAACTTTAACATTCAGAGGGAATGTCTACATTTTATTCTCTGCCTTATAAATCTGTGGTATACTGAGCTCTATTGGCCTTGACTGATTTTTTTTTTTTAACACCATTGAGGGCAGCAAAAATGATTCTGCCTGTAATTACTCAATAAGAGTGATAGTACCCATGACATATTAAAAGCAAGCACTCTGCCAACTGAATTATGTCCCCAGCCTTAAATGATTATGGTTATGATTATACTATAAATCAGGTCCACCCCCTTGAGGCCCAGCTCTCAAAATCATTTAAACCATTGCTGGAAGAAGTATTCCATGATGGATCCCCTACTCACCCTTACATTCACTCCTCAGTCCATGACGGCCTGGCTCCTGCCTACCACCCCCATGATCTCCATGTGGCCAAATTCAGTGGACACTTCTCCTCTGCTCCCAAGGTAGACAGTCATCCTGTCTTGAACTTCTTCCTCTACATTCTTCTCAGTCTCTAAGGCTCCACCGCTTCAACCTTCCTACCTGAGTTTAAATGTTTTGGGTTCGCTTAGCTTGTTCCAAGGCCATGTTTCTTCTCCCTTGCTATAGTCTCTCCTCAAGAGTGGCTCATCTATTCCCATATTTATGAAGATATCAATGAAGGTGGCTCCCAAATGTACAGAGCTGGCCCAAGTGCTTCCTCTGAGTTGAGGAAGTTGACCCTCTTGGTGCTAATCCTCAGGTGTCTCCGAGAGTTCACTGAAGCATGTTCCTCCCCATCCAAGTCTTCTCTGTCTCCAGAATAGCTTCACTGTCCACCTTCATGACACAACCCTAAAACCCAGTTCTCTGCCCTCCTGGGCCATCACCAAGTCCAGCACACTAATCTCCATCTCATCAGCTCCTATCCTGGCTGGAATCTCAGCCATCTTACCTGGATGACCGCAGCACTCCCCACGCTCCAGGGCAAACCTCCACCTCCCTTAGCTAGATGATCACAGTGCTCCATATACTTCCAGTACAAACCTCAGGCACCCTTACCTTGTTCCCATGTCACCCCCAATGCTTCTACTCAAGACTTTCACCTGACCTTCACCTGACAACAGGTGATTTTCCAATGCAAATTGATGCCTGCTCTTTCCCTCATCACAATCTTCTATTACTTCTCCTTGCACTTAGAATAAAATCCAAACCATTTTCCATGGCCTCAACCTGTGCTCCTCAGCCTCCCCTCAAGCACCCTTTCCCTTGCTCCATCCTTTCCTAGAATGTTGTGTATTACCTTTATCTAGGTCCTTCCCATCTTATTATTTTACCTTAAATGGCCCCTCCTGAAAGAGCCCTTTCTCTCCACCCTATCTAAAGTTGGTCCTCAAGTGATTCTGAGTCTCATTTCCTACTAAATCTGTTGCAAACAGCCTCACAATTCATAATTGTTTTTACTTTGCTTAGCTTTTCATCATCTGAATTCTACCTTAATACATGTTCCATGAAGGGAGGAACTGTATCATCTTTTCTTTTTATCTAGCACAATCTGGAATAGTAGGTCCTCAGTAAGTGTGAATTGAATGAATGATTGACAGTCCAAGCAGTGATGCCTGTGCCCATCAAGTGGTGGCTCCTAGCCTAAAAGATCCCTGTTTCTTTGATAAGCAAGTTGGAGCATAGCAAACAAATGACATGCATGCCATCCCTTCCCCCTGCTGTCCTTCTGGGACACTGCTAACTCATCATGACACCCAACCCTATAGAGCCTGTGTGCAGCCTCTCAACACAAAGCAGCTGACCCATTAGCAACCTATTAGAGATGTCCTGGCCATGGAATGTTGACAAGCTTTTCAGATGGCCACTCTAGAGCAATCAGGAAGAGAGTGGACCAGGTGTTAGAGGACATTGCTACAGATCAGACTAGACATGTCCAAAATTTTTAGTTATTAGACAAATGCAAATAAAAATCACAAATGCAAATAAAAACCACCTCACAACCACTGTTAACCAGTGCTCAAGCAACAAATAAGTATTAAACATTTTTGCCCAAATACCATCACAGGAAACTTGACATGTAAACAAGTGTGATCAAATGTTATGGATACTCAGATCACTGAATTTCTTAACAACACAAATAAATAACTAGTATTTGATTTTAGTTTCTTTGCTGATTTAAAAATCTGTAGCAACACAGTGAAGCAATAATCAAAACAGCCACACAGAAAAAAGAAGCCTAGAAAGAATAGGGGGCTTTTTGGTAAGTGACTCAGCCCAGTTATGTATCCTTGAACCAGATCTTAAAATCATCATTTTTTTCTTTTGTTTGACCATTTGAGGGTCTGGTCCTTCCCAGGACATCTCTAGAGAATAGTTTATTTTGAATGACTTGGGGTTGATTCTATAATTATCCAGTGTCTCCATTCATTTGTGTTGCTATAATAGAATATCAAAACTGGATAATTTATAAGAACGAAGATTTATTGCTTATGCTTGTGGAGGCTGGGAAGCCTAAGGTCAAGAGGCCCACATCTGGTGAGGGCCTTCTTGTTGCATCATCCCTTGGTGGAAGGCAGAAAGTGGAAGGGTAAGAGAGCACATGTGTGTGAAAGGGGAGGGGCCTGAACTCATCCTTTTATAAGGAAGCTGTTAACAGTTTAGATACAAAGTATCCCCCAAAAGCTCATGTGTGAGACAATGCAAGAACATTCAGAGGTGAAATGATTAAATTATGAGTTGTAGCATAATCAGTGAATTAATACACTGATATGGATTAACTAGTTGTTAACTACAGTCAGGTAGGTATGGCTAGAGGAGATAGGTCACTGGAGCTGGTTTATATTTTGTCCCTGATGAGTGAAGCTCACTCTGCTTCTTGGTTGCTATATCCTGAGCTGCTTTCCTCCACCCTATACCCTTCCACCATGATTTTCTGCCTCACCTTGGGCTCAAAGCACTGAAGTCAGCCAACCACAGACTGAACATCTGAAACTGTGAGCCAAACAAACTTCTCCTCCCCTAAGTTGTTCTTTTCAGGTATTTTGTTCAGAGTGATTCAAAAGCTGACTAAAACAGAACCCATTCTTGCCATTATTAACCCCCTGCTGTGTTATCACATTAATCCATTCATGACCTAATCACCTCTTAAAAGTGCCACCTTTCAACATTGTGGCATTGGGGATTAAGTTTCTGGCACATGAAATTTGGGTGAGGCATTTGAATCATAGCAGTTATGATTCAAGTTTTCCCACACAATCCTGCCCAATGGCTTCTATGAAATACTGCAGGGAAATAGAATCTAATAAGAAACAAATGGTCCAGATGAATGGCAGTCCTTTCCATCACTGACTCTGTGGCTCAAAACACCTCATTTGCTTGTCATAAACTAGGAAGGGCTTGGTACGGCTTATTTTTTGGACACCTAGTGAGTTTTAAAATGCCATGGAAATTTGCCGTCTGGTGTCAGGAAACAACTCATAAAGCTCAGGTGATCCTGTGGGTTGAATTCACAGAACTTTTTTGATCCCCAAAGACTTATTTCTGGATATTTGTCCCATTTAGTTTAGTGTTTATGAAAGAACAATAAAAACCAGTCGATTTGAGGCTGTTCTTATATTGTTTACAAATGTTTTCATTGTCAATGACTTAGTTCATTGTGCTCTGAATCTAAGGGACTGATGAGCAACTTCCTTCCTTGAGAAAACACCTCTATACTGTCCCCTGTGAACATTTTATTCAGCCAAGTATACATATATGCTATTTTACTATAATCATTAGCTGACCTGAGCTTGTCTCCTCTTCTAATACTAGATTCAGCCATTAACTACCAAACACTATTAATAAAACATGAGGTATAATATTAAAAGGCAAAATATCTGCAAATCATATATCTGATAAAGGACTTGTCTCCAGAATATATAAAGAGCACTTACAATACAACAATAAAAAACAAGTAATCTAATTTAGAAATGGGCAAAAAATTTGAATAAACATTTCTCCAAATAAGATATGCAAATGTCTCATAAGCTCATGAAAAGATGTTCACCATCATTGGTCATGAAGGAAATACAAATTAAAACCATAATAAGAAACCACCTCACACCCCCTAAGATAGCTATAACAAAAAAAGCAGACAATTACAACTGTTGATGAGGGTGTGGAGGAATTGTAGCCTTCACAAGTTACTGCTGGCAATGGTGTAGCCATTTGGAAAACAGTCTGGCAGTTTTTAAACTAGTGTTTCCATAGGACCCAGCATTTCCACTCCTGGAATTGAAATATATATCCACACAGAAACTTGTGTACAGATGTTCATAGCAGTATGACTTTCCATAGCTCAAAAAAAATAACCTAAATTTCAATCAGCTGATGAATGGAAAAGTAAAATATGGTATATCAATAAATAGAATATTATTCGGTGGAAAAGAGGAATGAAGTACTGAAGCATGCTACATCATGGATGAACCTTCAACACACTATGCAAAATGAAAGACATCAGACATAAAAGGCCAAGTGTGTCCATTAATATGAAATTCTCAGATTAGGCAAATTCTTAAAACAAAAATAGATTAGTAGTTGGCAGAGACTGAGAGAAAGGGAGAATGAAGAGTGATTATTTAATGGATACTTGGGTTCTTTTTGATGAGATGAAAATTTCTGAATTAAATGTATGCATACAGCTGTGTGCAAATACAAAAATAAGGTGGGATGTATGCTTTAAGGGAGTGAATTTTATGGTTCTGGGTTGTGTCTCATTGTTTTCAAAGTTGGGAAAAATGAAAAGAAATTCTCAGATGGTATATCGCAGTCCCTTTGGGATGCTATAAGAAAATACTATAGACTTGATGGTTTACAAACAACAGAAATTTAATTCTCACACTTCTGGAGATAGAGACATTCACCATCAAGGCAGTGACAGATTCAGTATCTGGGGAGGGCCCATTTCCTTGGTCATGGATGGCACTTTCTCTCTGCATGTCCTTATAGGGGAAGAGCAAGGCAGCTCTCTGCAGCCTCTTTTAGAAAAAGCATTAATCTCAAGCCTAATCCCTTCATCTAATTGACTCCATAAGACCTTACCTCTTAAAGTCATCACATTAAAGATGAGGGTTCCACATTGTATTTTTTGGTGGGGGGAGGTAGAACATCAACATTCAGACCATAGCTGGGTACATGTGAACAGGGGATTTAACACCAGAGAGAAAGTTGTTGCATGGGCAGGTGGTGGGTGGTGTGGCCTTGAGCCTCTGAAGCAGCTGAAGATGAGTTCCTTCAAGGGCCTTGCTCTCAGCAGAAGGGGCCACTAGGGAATTTCCACCTCCTGACTTAGGGGAACTACAAAGAGGGTAATATTTGCTTAAATCCCTGGGGGAGAAATGGAGTCTTGCATGAGAAATGAAAACCTCAAAACCCAAGCCTCCACCACCAAGGGGACTGAAGATCAAAATCTTATTATGCATGTGGTGCAGAATTTCCAAGCAGAAAAATAAATATGAAACTGGCCTAGAATCGAGGACCCCTCTGTGAGGACTCAAGAAAGCAAATGCATAGCTTCTGCAAGACGTTTGTTTGCCCAGGAAAAGTGCATGTACAGGAAAAGCAGTCTTGGCTGGAGATGTCATTTAATCCTAATGACAAATCAGGAGGGAAAGGAGTGCCTGGAACAAGAGTTAAGAGACACGCCAAGAACTTGTATATAGTTTTTGTGATTTTATATATCAGTTAAAAATAAACCTAAAAATTTAAAGAAGAACTTAATACAGTCATGCACTGCATGTTTTGGTCAGTGATGGACCCCATATATAACCGTGGTCCCATAAGATTATAATGGAAAGGAAAATTTCTTATAGCCTGCTTCTTCATAGCCATTGTGACGTTCTAACTTAACACATTACTCACGCATTTGTGGTGATGCTACTCTGAACAAATCTGCACTGTGGGTCATATAAAAGTTTTAGCCCAGATGATTATGCCCAGCACACAGTACTTCATAATGATAATAATTGTTACTACTTTATGTATTTATTATACTTTTATCATTAGAGTGTACTTGTTCTTATCATTAGAACACTTGTTTTTATCATTAGAGTGTATTTGCTCTAAAACAGTGTGTTGTGTTACCTGCAGCAGCAAGTTAACATCTTGTGCTGACTGTGTGTTTTAGTCAGCTTTGCGTTGCTGTGACGAAAAGACCTGACAAGAACAATTAAAAAGAGAAAAAATTTATAGATGGCCAACTCTATAGCTCTGAGCCTAAAGTAAAGCAGGGCATCATAGTGGAAAGACACGGCAGATGAAAGCAGCTCAGAATGTGGCAAACAGGAAGCAGAGAGAGAAAGAGACAGAGCTCTGCTCCCCAAGGACAAAATATAAACCCCAAAGGCATACCCCTGTGACCTACCTATCTCCTCCAGCCACACCTACCTGCCTATAATTAACACCCAGTTAATCCATATCTGTGGATTAATTCACTGATTAGGTTACAACTCTCATAATCTAATCTTTCACCTGTGAATGTTCTTACATTGTCTCACATATGAGCTTTTGGGGTATACCTCATATCTAAACCATAACAAAATGTTTATGCTGACATCTAACATTGCTTGCCCTCAGAGATACAGTGTACATTTTGAAGGTGAATCTGAAGATGAGTTCCTTCAAGGGCCTTGCTCTCAGCAGAAGGGGCCACTAGGGAATTTCCTAAAGGTATAAAAGAAAAAGAAGACTCCACACTTTTTTTTCCAGCTCCTTCCTTCCTCCGTTCCCACCCTCCCTCCCTCCTTCCTTCCTTCTTTCATTCCTTTCTTCCTTCCTTTTAAAAGGGAACTACATTAGTTTCCTTAGACTTCTGTAACCAAGTACCACAAATAGGAGGCTAAAATCAATGAAAAATTATTGTCTTGTTATTCTGGAGGTCAGACATCTGTAATTAGGGTGCTGACAGAGCTACACGCCTTCCCATGGCTCTGGGGGAGAATCTGTCCATGCTTCCCTCCTAGCTGTTGGTGGTGCTGACAAGCACCTGCGCCCTTAACTTGTAGGAATCACTGAAGTCTCTTCCTCTGTCTTTACATTGTCTTCCCTGTGTGTCTTTTGAAGGATGCTTGTCATTGGATTTGGAGCACACCTGGATAATGCGGGATCATTTCATCTTGAGATCCTTAACTTAATTACTTCCTCATCATATTCCAAATAAGATCACATTTTCAGGTTTCAGTGAATTAGGGTGTGGACCTATCTTTTAGGGGGCTACCAGTCAACCCACCACAGGGGCTAAATGCGTATGTATAAAAAAGCAGGTGGGGTGTTACTGGCCTTCCTAAGCAAAATATAAAATCTACAGGTCATGAGAGAAAAGACTGAACTATAGAAGAATTAAAAATCTAAATGATAAAAACAATAGAAGCACAATGAGTCATGAATAGAAGAAAATATTTGCCACATGTATCATGGACATATCCGGTATGAATTGTATAATCACAAAACTGAGCACACAAAAAATGATATCAAATTATTATAGTGATGAATACTATAGTATGTGCAGCATTTTACTACTATAATAACAATAATACAGTAGAAATGAAATAGTAGTAAAACCTATAATAGCAGCAGAAACAATAATTTTTCTATTCCTATTTGTCAGCCGCCATTTTTTATAGTGGGAAAAACAACCTAAAGTTGCCAGTTCAGACGGACTTGTTATTTCAGTTAGTGTCCCCAGGATAACTCAATCACTTGGGCTTGATCCCTGGTCTCAGGGCTTCTCCTTTCCTTCTCTCTGAGCTCAGAGAGGTATATGTGTGGTGTCCCATTTTGCATTAATACGGCTGGTTGTGTGCCCATTGAACCATGAGCTCTCTGGAAGAAAAGGACTGTCTTTTCTCCAGCCCTGAAGCACCAGTACCTCAGATCTGCCTGTCACCCAAAGAATCCTTATTGACTCACATTGATTTGAAAGCTTTTAAGATCCCTCAGTGTGTCCATTTCCAGGGATGTTAAATAGGACCAGAACAACATTTCCATATTCCCAGCAAGGCTGTTGCTAAGGATTAGTATTTTATCATAAGTAATCTCCTGCTCCTATCAAAAGGCATTAATTAAGTGAAAGATTTTTATTTTTCTCTGTTATGCTTAGTTTTGTAATAATTTGTTTCTCCATGTAGTCTCTGAAATGTAAGTAATGAGGTTTTCATGTTCACTGATGATAAATGTGATGCACAGGATTGTGCAAGATCAGCCCATTTTTAGAGTTTGTCTCTGGACATTGTGTTAAGAATTGATCTTTCAGGATTCTGTTGTTCCACAGGAAGATCCTACGAAGTCTCTCCACCTATGGGAGGGCCAAGGTTGGCTGCTTTGGGGAGATGGCCCCCTACCTGATGCGCTGTTTCTCCTTACCCTCTCCCTTCCTCTTTCTGGCTTCCCAGTGAGATGAAGCAGAAGCTGGATGAGGAAGGCAGCAAGTGCAGCATCCTCTCAAAACACCAGAAGTTCGTGGAGCACTGCTGCATGCGCTGCTGCTCACCCTTCACCTTCCTGGTCAACACCAAGCGCCGCTGTGGGGACTGCAAGTTCAACGTCTGCAAGAGCTGCTGCTCGTACCAGAAGCACGAGAAGGTCTGGGTCTGCTGCGTCTGCCAGCAGGCCAGGTGAGTGGCTGGGCACACTCTCAGGGTTTCAGCCGGTGGTACCCACCACTTCCTTCAAACGGGTGGGTGCAATAGTGATTGACAGGTCTGCCTGGAGTATTGATTACAGTAAAGAGATTACTGAGGTGAAATGTGGTGAAGGTAAGTGTTGACCTTCATGAAGAGGATTAGGGGAGCCACAGGGGAGCACTTGAGTGTGACTACAGAGGAGAGGTGTAGGCCATGTTGGAAGCAAAGATGCAGCTCCCACCAGGCTTCATCCTTTTAAGGTTTCTTGTCTGGTCTCATTCTTCATTCATTCACTCATTCATTGCAAAGCAGATGTGGGATTCTTAAGAATTATGCTGCAGAAATTATACAGGTAATGTGGAGGGGAGTAAGGTAGGTTGCTGATGACTCAGGGACTTAGGCAGGTGACTGGATATTGGTCCATTGACTGTGGGGACACTGGCTAAGGGGTGATTGGCTCCAGGACTTGGAGAAAGTTTAATAGTGGCCAATAAATAAAAGCAAGATTACAAAGGATAAAAATAATAATAATAATACTGTGAAAGAGGAGGTGATGAGCACCATTTGAAGGAGAAGACTGGCATTTCACATCCTCCCTCAGTGACTGAAGTATTTGTTCTTTGAGATTGCAAAATGTCTTCTGATCGTAGCCCCTGTGGAGTGCACTGTGATTTGTGTTTGTGACATCCTTCTGTAATGTCTGTGTTACAGTGAGCAAGACTGAGACTGGCTGGTCCTGAGAGCATGCACTTGGGCACTCCCACCCCTCTGTCTTTCCTTCCTTCCTCCTCCTTTTCTTCCCCTTCCCTGTTTCTTGCTTCTCTCCTTATATTTTTCCCACAGATATAGTTGATGTAGTTAATGAGGATAGCTAAGTATGCTCCCTTGTGAAGTGGTCTCTGTACTATAAAGAGAAAAGTAGCTCAGAGACATCAACTGAAGCACAGAGTGATTTGTTGAACACCCAGTGTCCAGGGCTGGATGCTGCCCAGGTCCTGTGCCTGACTTTCAGAGCAGTGTACCTATCTGAGTCTCCAGATAACAGGTTAATGGATGAAGTGGGGGATCCTGTGACAAAGAGAAGGAGGAGACTGGGCATAGATGAGCATATGTTTGGGAACAACAAGTGGAAAAAGGTTCATTCATGCCTTCTACTAACTAAAGTTGGGGTAAGGCCAGGCACGCTAAACAAGAAATCTGGATATTAGAAGAAACAAGAGTAGGTTTGAAATAGCTACCACAAAAGTTGGAGATCTAGAGTTTTGAGCCACATTCTGGTGATGAACCATGAACTTGTTTGCTTTCACTCTTCCCATAGTGTGTTTTGCACCAGCCACACTCACCCATCCATGTGCAAATATAGACAGCGGTTTGTTCCTGGATTGGGGGTTTTCAAGGGTTTGGGACAGGTCAGAGGGTGATGGGTATTGAATAATGAAGGATATCCAATAATGAAGGAAGTAAAGACAATATCCGCATGGTGAAGGAAGAAAAAACAGAAGGGGTCTGTGAATGGATTGGAAGAAAATGAGGGGGCCAGTTAGTAAGAAGTACCTGGTAAAGTTAAAGAGCACGGTGGTGGCACTTAAAGCCAGTTGGAAGAAAAGAATATTCTGTGTAAGGGAAAATATGTTTGAATTGGTGATTTCCAAATAGACCAGTTGAGAGGTGACCATGGGCAGAAGAGGTAGGGTCTAGACTAGAAAGCAGGGAACTGGAAGGCCAGCATACACGGGTTCTGAAATGACTGGGGTAGTGGCAGCAATATGGGTGTGACGAATGAGCCAGCTGACAAGATTTTCTTGAGTCAAGGAGAGAATCTAGACGGTTAGGAGGTGACAAGAATAAGACATGAAAGAGGGCCAGTGTGACTGGTTGTCATGATTCTGCACCCTGTGAGTCTAATATGCTTGGTCAAACACCTGCCATGGCACCCTGAACCACATTGGCATTGGTGACTAACTGATGGACAGCCCTGCAGGACAGGGGCCTTGTCTTTATTACCTCCATTTATATCACTTGGTCCTGGCATATAGAAGGCACACCAATCTTTGTAAGCTGAATAACAGGACAGTGCTCAATAATAGCCCCAAGTGTAGTACAGATGAGTTCCAGATGGAACTGAGATGGAGAAGAGGAATCACAGGGCGTTCACAGACAAGAGGTGGACTCAGCAAAACACACAGATCCCGCAGGGGTGTGGCCAGCCTGGAGCAGACTGATGGCAAGTGGAGTCTCAGTAGACTGATGGCAAGTGGAGTCCGGTCAGTTTGAGTTTGGGTTTGGTTCTTACAGGGTCATAAAATCATGAAACTATAAATCCTAGCAGTTATTAAAATATCTATTCTTTCCTCTGCTTCAATATATTCACCTAGAAACAGAAGCAAGTGTTCGTATTTGCACAATTTTGTTTCTTTAAACTTTTCTGTATTCCTTTTCTCCCTAGATCAGAAAAATCTCCAAATTTACTAAACCATTAGTAGTGTTAAAGAATGCAGTCATAGCCGGGCGCAGTGGCTCAAGCCTGTAATCCCAGCACTTAGGGAGGCTGAGACAGGAGAATCGCGAGTTCAAAGCCAGCTTCAGCAATGGCGAGGCGCTAAGCAACTCAGTGAGACCCTGTGTCTACATAAAACACAAAATAGGGCTGGGGATGTGGCTCAGTGGTCGAGTACCCCTGAGTTCAATCCCTAGTACCAAAAAAAGAACGCAGTCATAAAGCCTTTGAATCCCACATCCACCCTGAGTTGTGTGTGGGGGGGGCAATTATTGGTGACAATTATAATTAAATTATTCACATTCATCAAACAGTAGTAATGCTGAGTGACTCCCATACGACCTCAGAACCACACTACTTGTAAGTGGGGGAGACTTGTCCTTAAAAGCTGGGTCTTCTTATTCCCATCCTTTGCTACTTGACTTATACCAAGTCATCACAAGCATTTGCCAGATATTGAGAAATAAGTTGCAAAAATGGCAGAAAATGGCTGTAAGTCTGCATTTTAAAGTTTCATTTTACATTTGTAGCAACTTAGGAAAAATCAAAAGAGACTTGGTAATCCTGTTTACCTTAATTTTGCATCACTTCTGGGGCAACATTCATGACAACCCCTGAATCTCAGAAGTGAAGCATGAGAGACTAAAGAGCCATTCACAGGAGGACATCTGAGAAAATAATAGCAACAACAACAACATGGAGGCTTACTGAGGAGTCCTCAACATTCAATGAGGCCAGCTCATATTGGGCACACCTAGACTTCTTCTTCTTTTTTTTGGTACTGGGGATTGAACTCAGGGACACTCAGCCACTGAGCCACATCCCCAGCCCTATTTTGTGTTTTATGTAGAGACAGGGTCTCACTGAGTTGCTTAGTGCCTTGCCCTTGCTGAGGCTGGCTTTGAAATCGTGATTCTTCTTGATCAACGGCACCAGAAAGATGATGCTGAGGAGAGGTTGGGAATTTGCTGTTTTAATTTGATTATTTTTCACAGGGATGTCTTCTGGGGTCTTGAGATTATTGTTGAATGAAACCAAAAGACACAGAGAAGTTTGGCTGATTCTCTATTTTTCTCTATTTTCCAAGTCCAGCACAGGAACTTTGCTAGGGATGAAACCCACGAGATGTGTGGCATAGTTTTGACTGTTCAAATTTTTCAAAGGCTAAACTTGACAGAGAAGTATGTCCAGGCCAGGGTACTTCGATTTATGACTTGTGGGTTGGCAGTCTTTTACATTGTGCCTGGATCACATTTACATTTTTTGAAGAATGCCTTGGAGAAATTGATTTTATTTATATAGTAGCAAGTGTTAACACTTGTTACTTGTTAACACTGAGGTTTTGTAACTGATGAGTGTTACAAATGCATCACATAAAATATTTAAGGAATATTTCAACCTGAACCATGTATGGAAAATTTTAGATAAAGAACTTTTAAAACCTGCCTAATTTTTTTTTTTGAAGCAGAAAAATAGCTTATGACAGATTCTTTAGACCTTCGATTTTTACCCCTGCGTTGGGCTGGATGATTGGCAGGCAGATCCTCTGCTATCTTCCATGTTGTCCAGCAGTTCATCTCCCCCAAATCCCAGGTGAAACTCTATCCTTGGTTAGAAGTAATTTACTTTAGGCATAAGTTTGGGGGACCTTCTTCTAGCACATTCATATTTAAGAAAGTGGGTTTTTAAAACATTGCATATGTCAGATTCCATGAAGATCTCATTTTGTGTGTGTGAAATTTCAAGAAAATCGTAGCAGCTCTGTGAAGTTGCACAGAGGACAGCTGTCATAGGCCATAGGCAGGCCTGTACTCCACTCCCTGATGCCCATAATGTACTCCACCTCTCTTTATGTAAATGAACCCTGTTTTGCTGCACCGGTTTTGTTCCTCACTGTTATCTAGTGGCCACCATATGCATATGGTTTGAGATACTGTGTAAATATGAGTTTTGGGTCATGATTAATTATAATAAAAATTCTAGATCACCAAAATTTAAGGAGCTAGGAGTTTAGGGCAGACATGTGTCTGACAGTAGTAACACATAGCATCAGAAATAACTACTGATTCTATTGAGCACCTGGGCTGTCTACAGTGCAGTTCTACGTCCGTGACTCAAGTTAGAAACAGCTTGTTTTACTCAGTTTTTTTTGCTGCTATGATGAAAAGACCAGACAAGAACAAGGGAGAA
This sequence comes from Geosciurus inauris, assembly GCA_004024805.1. NCBI lineage: Eukaryota > Metazoa > Chordata > Mammalia > Rodentia > Sciuridae > Geosciurus > Geosciurus inauris. Next base: position 66,261 of record PVHX01006610.1, on the reverse strand, counting down.
AAGTTTAATTGGGGTTCACAGTTTCAGAGATCTCAGTCTATAGATGGCCAATTCCATTGCTCTGAGCTGGAGGGGAGGCAGAACATCATGGCGGAGGAGTGTGGTGGAGGAAGGTGGCTCTGAACATCACACAAAGAAGCAAGAGTGTCTACTCCACTCACCGGGACAAAATATATACTTCAAAGCTATCCCCCAATGACCTATCTCCTCCTCTACATCCTACCTGGCTACAATTGCCATCCAGTTAATCCCTATCAAGCAATTAATGCCCTGATTGTTTAACTTTCATAACCTAATTATTTCACCTCTAAATTTTGTTGCATTTTCTCTCACATGAGCATTTGACAAACACCTAATCTAAACCATTACACAGCTTATCAGGAGAGCACCCCAACAGTGTACAGTTACTGTAAAAATAGTGGCAATCTATAATTTCTGCATTCTCCTTTTCCATCTCAGTGAAAAAGAGCCTCAGTGTTCTATGTGTTTATTTAGTTGAGTAAAAGCATTTTAAGAATTCTTAAAGAAAATTCCCATTTAATGGTTGTTACTATAATTATAATCATAAGGTTAGTTCTTCATCAGTCTTCTTTATCATGCATTTTGCATTAAAATGTATTTCTGTTGTATTAGCTTAAAATTTGCAGCTTTGGGGCTGGGATTGTAGCTCAGCGGTAGAGCACTTGCCTCGCATGCGTGGGGCCCTGGGTTCGATCCTCAGTACCACGTACAAAGCAATAAAATAAAGACATTGTGTCCATCTACAACTAAAAATATACATATTAAAAAAAATTTGCAGCTTTGGGAGTTTAACATACATCAGATGAATTTATTATAGAACAAATGATGAACTACTTAGTTCGGAAGTTATGTAGCAAATTGGAAACTACTAACTCATTCCCGTTGTCATTTTATATTATACACACATTTATCTTCTTGACATTGTTAAATAGATTCAAATATTATCAGTAAGGACATCTTGTGGTTGCATTTTAGGATCTTCTGTAGGGAACAAACCCAGAGTGAGCGCAGTCTGTGCTCACCACCCATTATTATTTCAGGTTGAATTCGTTTAAGAGTGATGGATGCTCCTACTTTCCTTGGGAACAAGTTGACTTTCTAGCTCTTTGCTTCATTATAAAAACTGTTCTTTCTTTCTTTGGTCACTTTGTACTATCACGTTTAACACAAACCAATTTGGGAGACTGCTCTCAGGTTGTGAGAAAAAAAATGATCCTTGGAACTGAAATCAGAACACACTCATCATGATGACTGTGGCATTTGCTTTGGTTTTTGCAAGCAAACCAAGAAAACTTAGGGCTTCCATTATTTTCCCTTGGACTGGAGTATCCTTTGATTCTATCTGTTCACTAATTATCTGGTATTTACACAACCTACATGATTCATAAAGTAGCATAAAGTAGTTTTGGAACGAACTCCACAATGTGGTTAATACCCTAACATATTTGTAATATCCTTGAAGAAGACATAATATTAAATAATGATCAATAAGTTAATAGTAGATGGGGAAATATTGAATCTCATTAGAAATCCAGGTAATATATTTGTTTTCTCTATTAAATTAGTGAATTTTTAAATCATTCCACTTGATGTTGATAAGGGTAGATTGAAAAAAAAAGCACTCTCCTCCTTGGCTGGTGAAATCTAAAAAGGAAGAACATTTTACCAACGTGTACCAAGTGCTATTAACATATCCAAGCACTTTTACCCAGTAATTTTGTTTTGAAAACCTATAACTAATAGCATAACACAATATTTAAAAAATACTGTCGAAAAATGAGTTATACTGAATTATTTGCGGTATAAAAATGCACGACAGTAGATGGTAAATTAATACATATTCAACTTGACAGAATATGATGAGGCCTTTAAAAATATGTATATTGTATCAGTAGGATAAAGACTTACATTAAAATGTCAGATTATACCAGGTGCGGTGGCACATACTTGTAATCCTAGCAGCTCCAGAGGCTGAGGCAGGAGGATCACAAGTTTAAGGTCAGCCTCAGCAACTTAGTGAAGTCCTAAGCAACTTAGTGAGATACTGTCTTACCATAAAAAATAAAAAGGGCTAGGATGTACCTCAGTGGTAAAGTGCCTCTGGGTTCAATCCACAGTATTAAAAAAAAGAGAGAGAGAAGAAAAAAGTCAGATTAAACACTGCGATGCAATGCAATATGTACGTATAATCATTGCATAATAAGGAAAACATAGAAAAAAAGACTGAAAGGAAATATATTACTGTTGAGAGTGATCATTCTTTGCAAAGTAGGTCTGATGGTCTACCCTGCAAATTTTGAACTTGCCTCCATCTCAGAATCCAAGGACAAGGTAAGACAGAGTGGACGGATGGAGAAAAGTGAATGGGAAGACTCATGGTATGTGTTCCCTTCCTGGCCCTCGGTGACTGCTGGTAGAAACTGAAGAAGCTGTTTTCACTGCATAACGGGGGGCCAGCAGGGCTGCTCTGCAGCTTGTAGAACAGTGTGTGATATGGATGTCCAGCAGGGAGGCAGGAAGTCCGAAGTGAGAGCAGTGAGGGAACCAGGAACCACTTGGTATTCTGCTCAGGAAAGCAGCAGGAGGGACGAAAGAAGCCCCCAGCCCAGTGGTTTCTCTATAATTGGACCATTAGCAGGGTCTAGAAAGAACACCAGTGGCTTCCTGCCACATGTTCCAAGGACTCCAAGAAAGAAGTAGGCAGAACCTTGGGGTGGAGGCTTTGTCCAGGCTGGGGCACAGCACCAGCAGCCCTGGAACTGCCAGGAGGACTGAGCTGTGTGCTTACTCACAGGTTGGTAGCACTTGGGGCAGCTCAGGTGGCAGCCGGGAAGCAGGCATGGACTCGAACAAACCAAGGGGAAAGGAACACAGGATATTGAATGATTGGAGGAGGAACCATCTAATAAGCAGGTGGAACTATAACTCCAATAAGGCCCATCTGGTCCTCCCTGGGAATTTGAACTTGGGTGGATGATGTTTCGAAACATGGCAGTTAGAGCTGAGTTCTCCTAAGACAGGCAATAGGACATTGACCATGGGCTCAGGTTACCGAGATCCTTGGTCCTGCCACCTCCCATCTTAGATTATCTGGTTTTCCTCAATTCTTTAAGGTACTGGATCCTTCATTAGGTTACCTTTTCACAGAAGTTTTCTAGAGCTGATTTCTAGTGATTAAAACAGAGCCCAAAGAATCGTAACTGATACAGAAGAGATAATGGAATCAGAGCTAAAAGGATGTTTCAGATAGGATGGTAACCACCCTAGCTTGGGACTAAGATGGGGATGTTGTGGTTTCCCACAAGGCTTTTGAATCTTCCGCAATTAAATGCAGTGTCCTGGAGTTGGCAGGTCTAGCTAATAATTAAGTATTAAGCCGGGAGCGGTGGCGCAAGCCTGTAATCCCAGCACTTAGGGAGGCTGAGACAGGAGAATCGCAAGTTCAAAGCCAGCCTCAGCAACAGCAAGGCACTAAGCAACTCAGTGAGACCCTGTCTCTAAACAAAACACAAAATAGGGCTGGGGATGTGGCTCAGTGGTCGAGTGCCCCTGAGTTCAATCCCTAGTACCAAAAAAAAAAAGTATTAACCCATGAGATAAAGTGTTCTTGAGTTCCAGATTTTCTAAAATTGTTCGTGCATAGAAGAGAGAAAGGGCTTCAGCTACCTTGTGCATTAAATGTGTGCTGCAGACAGACAGGAAGTCTGGTGGGAATGAAGCTGGGGTGAGGGTTAAGCGATGTTCTGCCAAGGCCAGGGAGGTTCACTCATGTTGCAGTGGAGGTGATGCTGCCCATCTCATGCTCTTCCAAATGGGTGTAGGCTGCTTGAGTTCTAGGAGCACACTCCGGGCACAAAGCGACCTGGGCTTCTGGATTTAAATAAACCCTAATAGCCAGTGCTGGTTGACCTGATTGTACCCAGTTTTAGTGTGATTTTCATGCATCTGCTTTGCCTCTAACTCCAGGATTAGCCTTTGGAGACACATCCAACTCAAGCCAACAGGTGATCACCTGCTTTTCCTCTGATCAGTGGTCTTCAGCCTGAGTTACATAGACTTTCTTCAAGTTTCATAATCCATACCAATAATTTAATGGGATTTATTTCCAAAGTTTCAGCTTCCATTCGTGTCCTTTCTGATATCTATCTATTCAAGAAAATAATTTCCCTTTCATAACTGCACTTCTCTAGCTTTACAACAGGAAAACTAGGCCTTGCCCAACCCTGTCTCACTGAAGCCCACTGTCTCCAGACAGAGAAACCTTGAAAGTGCACTAGAGAAATAGTTTACACATGCTGTTGGTGTAAGAAAGCAAGGTATCCTAACAACTAGAGAATGATTGCTTTTCTATGGTAGGCATTTTCTGATTCTTAGCTTTCAAAAAAAAAAAATTGAAGGTGAACCTAAATGATTAAATCATGGATTGTCATGTGATTTTGACATATAACTCAGATGGTGATCAAAGTTGAAAGATACTATGATTTTTTAAAAAGACTTCCATTTCTATCTATGGGAACAAGCTTCTTTAGGCTTGTTCCCCACCCCCCTCCCAGGGACTGAAACCAAGGGTGCTAAACTACTGAGTCACATCCCTAGGCCTTTTTTGCATTTTATTTTGAGACAAGGTCTTGCTACGTTGCTTAGGGCTTCGCTAGGTTGCTGCAGCTGGCTTTGAACTTGCAATCCTCCTTCCTTAGCCTCCCAAACTACTGGGATCACAGATGTGAACCACCACACCCAGCTAGGGCTTGTATTTTTTAAAAAGAATAAAACTAATGCTGCAATCCATTTTATTCAAGGAATAAATAATATTCATTTGTGCATAAAGCAACTGACTAAAAAGGTAGCTCTTCTTAAGATGCACTTTTAATAAAAATATATGTTCATATTATGACTAGCTATCAAGAGTTTGATGTAATTATGTTTTGACAATTGTGCCTTAATAATACTCAGAATTTTATAACTTAATCCATGATAAATATTCTGATACTTTGAGCTATATGGCTCAAAAATTTTATTAAATCAAATTTAGTACACATGCACCTGTGAAAAAGAATAATGATAACATGACATATACAAGACTATATAAAAGATATATAAAATAAAATTCTACCAGGGAAGTAGAATGGGATAGAATATCTATTCAAGGAGATAAAATAAAAATATTAATTTTCTAACTGTTAAAGAAGGAATCAGCAAACTGGCCTCACAGACCAAACCTTGCTTGCCACCTGCTTTTATAAAAATGTTTGATTGGAGTACAGGCATGTGATTTGTTTCCGCATTATCTGTGGCTGCATTCAGCTCACAGCCACCGAGCCCAGTGGTTCCAACAGAGACCATATGCCCATAAACCCCTAAATATTTACTATTTGGCTGTTTGCAGGAGAAGTTTGACAGCCCCCAGCTTAAATAAGTCACGGCTCATCACCTAGACTTCAGCACATTTCCATCCCAGGCTAATTGGGACACTAGCCAGGATATCGGCTGGAATGAAGGGGGCGTGGATGTAATGACAGCCATCAGTTATTTGCAACAGTGCACATTTTGAAATTTCTGTACCAAGAATTTCAACAGCTGACAAAACATCAACAGGCTGTTTGCACTGCTACTATTCACAGACCATAGTTCCGTGGACCAAAAGCCCCCACCCGGAGCACTATACTTTCTAGCCATCAAATAGTTAAGGGACTTAAAAAATCATGCCAGTAGCCAATCCAGCATATGTCATCTTCAGCTTTGCTCATGGGTACAATGGAGAAAAGATGCCAGATTTTTACTTAAATTTCAGTACCCAATCTTGAGACCATGAAGGCATTTCCCCAACATTGCCTTGTTAGCATTTGATTAATCAAATACCTACCACATGTGAAATCGTACATTTTGGTCAAATGCTTGAATAAAAGAGACCTTCAAATAGGAAACAGACAAGCAACATAGAGAATGTTCCACATTTAGCCCCAGTAGATGATAATTTTAAAATGAACAGTGAAAATTAAAAAAAAAAAAAACTTATTCTTTAAAATTAAACCGACAGCTTATCTTTAGTTGTGTGTGGTGGGGGATCAAAAGATGTAAAAAGCACCTGTGATTCAGATGTGTGATGAATCTCTGGAGGTAGAACATGCCCATCTCTCAGATCTGCCTCCCATTCTTCAGTCATTCTGTATCAAGAAAACGCAGAGGACTTACAAAAGGTAACCCCCATTGTGATAATGCTACAGCACTTCCTGCTTTCACATGTTTTGCTGAGGAATTACCTCCAGGCCTAAGGAACTGTGTGCACATGCCTCTTACTAAGAAAAGTAGCTCCCCTGCTCCTGGCTAGTCTCAGACCAGGGTCTAGACATCAAGTATCTGCTGGATTCCCAGAATACGTTCCAATTTTAACATTGGTTGGAAGTTCTCTTTAACTAAATAATACAAAAATAAGAGAATTGAGAATGACTGAAGTCTTGCCATAGATTAAACCCTGCATGATTATTAACATTCCCGTAAGCATCCTTGTGATTCAATAAATAGCACAATAATGTCCTAATAGCACAATAATGTCTAATCCCTCCCTACAAAGGAAATGCTGAAAATGTACTCAGAAGTTGCAAGAGGTGTCCCTGGCTCTTTGGAGATTGCCAGCAGTGCTTCAGGAACCCTGCCTGGGCATTCTTTCTTCTCCCTGAATGTAATTCAACATGAATCATAGCACATAGTAGGGAGTTTCCCTTGCTGCCCCAACACATAACTGTGATTCAGCTCTTTTCCAACAGTATTTATTTTACAATTTCAACTTCATTACCAGTTTTCATGACTGAGAAAATGGGGAAATGTGTAGGCTTGTTTTTCAGCATAAACTTATTGGGTTTCAAGCCAAAGTCCTATACCCCTCCTTGACACCCCTCCTTGATGTTCAGAAAGAGTCCTCTTGGTTGTCTGTCCTTTGAGTCTTTCCTATACCTCAGTTTCCTTGTGCTCATATTTTTTTCTTTCCTGGATCAACAAAGCCATTGTCCCAGCTCCAACAGCACACACTTTATTTAGACGGATTTTTTTTTTCTTTTTTCTTTTCTTTTGGTACCGGGGATTGAACTCAAGGGCACTCAACCACTGAGCCACATCCTCAGCCCTATTTTGTGTTTTATGTAGATACAGGGTCTCACTGAGTTGCTTAACAATTCGCTGTCGCTGACACTGGCTTTGAACTCGCGATTCTCCTGTCTCAGCCTCCCAAAGTGCTGGGATTACAGGCGTGCGTCACTGAGCCCAACTCAGATGGAATTTTATTAATAATCACTTATATAACACTATATGCTAAGTACTGAATACTCTTTAAATATTTTTAAGAATACTATGAAATATTACTAAGGATACTATGAGGTGTAGCTAGCTACTATTATTTTCCACATTTTGTACACAGGGAAAGTTAGGCATGAAGAAGTTAAATTGCTAATATTTAATAGATTATATTTTATTAAAGAGCATTGATCATATATATGGTGTTATGGTTTGGATCTGAAATATCTCCCTTTTTATAAAACCATGCACTAAAGGCTTGGTCATCAGCATATGGTGCTATTGGAAGGTGGCCTGACCTTCATAAGGTGGGAGCTACTAGAAGGAAGTGAAATCACTGGGAGTGTTCCCTGTAAGGGGATAGTGACCCAGGCCTATTTCCTCCCCTTCTCTCTTTTTCTGAGCTGCCATGAGATGAGCAACTTTGCTGTATCACATAATCACTGCCATGATGTTCTGCTTCTCCAGGCACCAAAGCAACAGAGCCAGCTGACCATGTACTGAAATCAAACCAAAATAAATCTTTCTTCCTTTTAAGTTGATTATCTCAGGTGTTTTGCTACAGTGATGGAAAGGTAACTAACAGATGGGATGGGATTGACAGAAAAACCATAGCATATCATAGAATTAAGCTGCTTTGGTACCATTCTGCCTTCAGTTGTTTGCTCTGTGTGGTGTGTTGGAAAGAGCATCGATTCCAGAATGACATACGTGAGTTCTGATTCACCCATGAGTGTGCAAAATAGAGACAGTCATGCTCAACCTTTGGAGTAGTGAAGATTAAATGAAAGGAACTTACTTTAGTACCTGACATTTAGATGTTTAGTGAGTATCATTTACTATTATTATCCCCCTGTTGCTGATATGGTCATAGCATTGCTGCCTTCTCTAGGGACTCTAAAGAGCACCCACTTAGCCGTTGTGGACCGATGTCGACCTCCACAGCCCCCGCTCCTTTCCTTCTCATCCCTCCTCCCTCTACTCCAATGCCTGCTTCCTTATCTACTGGAGTCTGGTGTGCCCTGAATGTACAGAAAGAGCCTCAATGAAGATTTCAGAGAAGCCTGAAAGTCGAGTGTTGAAGGAAGACTCTGGCCACCATGGTCTTCACATTTTCCTTCAGCCTAACTCAACTAAACAGGCTTACTAATAGGGTAATATTTTGGGACTAAGGCACCCTATCTTTCAAAGGACTCAAGTTCACAGAAAGATAATTAAAATATGTCTCTTTTCTAACACAGCAGAGCCCAGGAGTGGAATGGAACAGTATGTGTTCATCTAGGCAGACTCTGTGGCAAGCAGACCAATGCTGAACCATAAGCACAGGCTTTGACAGCTCCCAACAGGTCCTGCCCAGGAACCCCAGGGGCTCTTCTTAGACAATCCTTATCCCAGATTGCATACCTTCTCTGGCACAATGGTACATGCATGGAGTGATGGAGCCTAAAATATGTATCAGAAAATGTTAGCCCTCTGCACTGGAAATCATTTGTGTCATGGGAAACCCAGAATTTTCCTCTTTTGACAGCACCTCCCAGAGGAGAGGATTGGTTTGGTGGTCTCTTAGGGCTCTTTTCCATCCTATATTCATTCAATGAGTCCATGTGCTCTACAGGAGACAGTTCTGGATTTGAATCCTGGATTGACTACCTATTTGTTTTATGTTCCTGGGCAAATTATTCAACATTTCAGAGTTTTGGAATAATAATACTATCCTCAAAAAAAGTTATTGTAGAGAAAAAAGGAGATAAGGCATGTAAATCTCTTAGTAATGCCCTACTTGCAATAATTGGAAGCTATTATGTTGTTTTCATTTTGAGGTTGCTAAGTAGATGTTTTCTTTACATTATAAAATATTAAGCACAATATTATTGCCTCAGAGCATGAAGTCATTTTCTAAATTTGTAATACTTCTTTTTCAACTCTGCAAAAATAATTTAGGATGGGAGGGGAAGTCCTGGGGATTGAATTTAGTGGCACTCAGCCACTGAGCAACATCCCCAGCCCTATTTTGTATTTTATTTGGAGATAGGATCACACTGAGTTGCTTAGTGCCTTGCTTCAGCTGAAACTAGCTTTGAACTCATGATCCCCCTGCCTCAGCCTCCCGAGCCACTGGGACTACAAGTGTATACCACCCTGCCCAGCTATAATTTAATTTTTATAAAATTATTTTCTATAGTTTCTTTTTTCAATACTGACCTAGAGCAGGTAAGGATATTACCACTTGGAAATCAACAAGTGATGAGATTTGAGTATCTTGTAAAAGATTTCTCAGGATCACTCAATGTCTGAGGATGTTAAAGTCAAATCATCATTTAATAACCTTAAATGTATATACTTTTAGTGTCCTAGGAACTAAACAATGTATATAGAAGACTAAAGTTTCAATACAAACATCCAGTGGAAATCATTTGTACTGTATCACGATATCATTTCTTTTTATCTGCTCAAGTAAAATGTTTAATCATCAAGCTAAGTTAATATTATACAGCTAATATTGTTTTAATTAGGCAACATGAGCATCATCTTTAATTGCAGAGTTTTTAAATTTACTATATTATAAAAAAGCTATGCAAAGAAAATTAGATAAGAAATGACAAAAACTTATGGATTCTTTGCCCACATTATGAACTAATACATCACTTATCTTGTGGAAGCCTCTGTATACCCTTTCTTAATTGTATCTCTTCCCTTCCTCCAGAGGAAGCCACCATTTTGAACATGGTAACTCATATTCATTTATTTTTTCATATTTTTAGTGTGACTGTACAGATCATTAAACAACGCATAGCATTTGGCTCATTTTTATTTCTCTATGTAATTGCTATTATGCTATATATATTGTTATGGTTTCAATATGAGGTGTCCCCCAAAAGCAGTTAACACAAGAATGTTCATAGGTGAGCTGATTATATTATGAGATCTATAACCTAATCAGAGTATTGATTCATTTGCTGGATTAATAATTTGAATGAACTAACTAGATGGTAACCCTAAGCAGGTAGAAAATGGCCAGAGGAGATGGGTCATTGGGGATATGCCCTTGGGGATTATAGCTTGTTCCTCTGACTCTTCCTTCTGGCTCCCTACTTCCTGACACCATGAACTGAAAAGCTTTCCTCAGCCACAACCTTCCACCATGATATTCTGCCTCTCTGTGGGCCCAGAGGAATGGAGTCAGCCAATCATGGACTAAACCTCTAAAACTGTGAGCCTCAAATAAACTATTTCTCCTCTAAGTTATTCTTGTCAGGTATTTTGGTCATAGTGACAAAAAGCTGACTAGCACAGAAATTGATACTAGGACTGAGGTCATTGCTGTGGCAATACCTGACCATATGGTTCAGAAGCCTTTGAAACTGATTTATTGGGAGAGTTTGGAAAAGTTTAGAGATGCAGGATAGAGAAGTCTTAGAATGTTGTCAACAGAGCTTTATGGGCTATTTTGTGGAAGCTCAAAAAACCATAATGCTGATTGGAATGTGGACAGTAAAGACTGTGTTCATGAGATTTCAGAGGAGAATGAAGACTGTTGGAAATGGGGCTAGTTTATCCATGTTATATTCTGTAAAACAACTTGTTTACATTTTTCACATGATCTGAGACTTTGTGAGAAGTTGAATTTAAAAGTGGTGGATTAATTAATCTGATGGAGGAAATTTCAAGGCAGCACAGTATCCAGGGAGTGGCATGGATATTGCTAGCAGCCTATAGCCAGATTTTCTATGAGAATCAAGAGGAAGGAACCAGAGATGAAAGGTTTGAAAAACTTACAGTCTGGCTGGGAAAGTGTATGTAAAATTGAGGCCAAGGAATTTATGGTTGTTGAAGAGATAACTGCCGCTAAAGAGAAATTAAGTACTCTACACAGAGACAATAGGAAAGATGCCTTGTGGGTGTCTCAGGAATCAGCAAGACCACACCCATAACAGGCTCAAGGGTGTAAAAGGGAAAACTCCTTTAAAAAGAGGCCATGGGGGCACTCTGCTGACACAGAGGTGCCTAGGAAGTTTCTCTTTGGGATTCATTTTATTATTTTCAGTCACCCCAGCACTCAGAGCCTGCATATGCCTTGGTCCAAGGGGGCCCAATTGCTGATTGAGCTGGCAGCAAACCTTGGCATCATCCACATGATACTAGTCCTTCAGGAATGCAGGCTACTGGAGTTAGGTGGTCATGGAGTCTTCCACCAGTATTTCAAAATAGACCTGGGAGACAAGACAAAATATAGCAGAGTTGGAATCTCTGCCAGCAACCCCTGAGAGGGTGATGTGTAAAGCTGTGAAGAGGGACCCAAAGCTATCCTGCCTGAATGCTCCTAATCCTTTAGGATTAAGAGATGTCAGTAATGTGAAAGGACTGCCAAGTAAAGCTCCTGGCTACAGACAGAGCCAGCCTGAGAGAGAGGCCATATGGCTGCAACCAGCAAGGTCTGCCCAAGGAAGTAGGGCTGCCCAAGCCCTTTGGAGATCACATTTCACTGCTAGGTGACCCAGTTGCCAGATGTGGAGCTATAGAACTTGTTTGCCCAGCTGAATTTTTGTCTTGCTTTGATCCCATCCCTTCTTTCTATACCCTTATATCCCCACTTTGGAATGAAAATGTTTACTCTGTGCCATTATATATTGGATATATGTAACTTGGTTTTGATCTTTTCAGGAACTCACAGTCAAGAGTTTGCCTTGAGTTTCAGAAGAGTCTGGCCTTGGATTTTTGGGCAATGTTAGATGTTAAGACTATGGAAATAGACTAAATGCATTTTGCATTATGAGATGGATATGAGCTTTGGGGGGCTAGGGTAAAATGTTATGGTTTGGATATGAAGCATCCCCAAAAAACTCCTGTGTCAATGCAGGAATATTCAGAGGTGAATTTATGAGAGCATTAGCCTAATCAGTGGATTAATCTATTTGCAGGATTAATAATTTGGGTATACTAACTGGATGGTAACTGTAGGCAGGTAGGGCATGACTAGAGGTGAGGCAAGTAGGGCATGACTAGAGGTGAGGGTCACTGGGGGAATACCCTTGGGGATTATATCTTGTCCCCCTGGCTCCTCCTCTTCCCATTTACCATGAGCTGAATAACTTTCCTCAGCCACACCTTTTCACCAAGATGTTCTGCCTCATCTTGGGCCCAGAGCAATGGAGTTGAACTGAATCATGGACTGCACCTCTGAAACTATGAGCCCAAATGAATGTATCCTCTTCTAAATTGTTCTTGTCATGTATTTTGGTCACAGTGATGAAGAACTGACCAACAAACACAGACACACACACACACACACACACACACACACTTATTCTGCAACTTGAATCTTTGTTCAATTTTGCTGTATTTTTCCATGTTGACATTTATAGTTAATTTATGTTAATTATGTTAATCTTTGCTAGCTACTCTTCTGTCAGAGGATTAATATCTAGAGTATATAAATAACTCAAAACACAGCACCAAAAATCCCAAATAACCCAATTAATATGTGGGTAAATTACTTAAACAGACATTTCCCAAAAGAACAAATACAGATGACCAACAGATATCTGGAAAAACCTTCAACATCATTGGCAGTTAGGGAAATGCAAATCAAAACTACACTGGGATTTCATCTCATACCAGTCAGAATGACAGTCATCAAGAATACAAATAATAAATGCTGGAGAGGATGTGGGGGAAAAAACACTTTTACACTGTTGGTGGGATTGTAAATGTACAACCACAATGGAAATCAGTAGAGAGGTTACTGAAAAGACTAGGCAGGGAAAAATCATATGATCCAGCTATACCATTCCTCAGTGTTTATCCTGAAGAATTAAAATCATCTTGCTGCTGTGAACATGTGTACTCATGTTTATAGCAGCACAATTCACAATAGCCAAACTTTATAAGTAGCCTAGATGTCCATTAGTAGATGAATGGATGAACAAAAAGTGGATGTATACACAATGGAATTTTATTCAGCCATAAAGAAAAATGAAATTATGTAATTTTCAGGAAAATGGATGGGACTAGAGACTGTTAGGTTAAAAGAAATAAGCCAGACTCAGAAGGTCAAGGGTCATATATTTTCTCTTATATGTGGAAGCTAGAGAAGAAAAAGGAAAGCAAAGGTGGGAAGAGGGCAGGGATATCATGAAAATCAAAGATTGATCAGTAGAGGAAAGGAACCAGGGTGGGAAGAGGGGAGGTAGTGGGAGAGGGGAGGTAGAGGGCCATGCTGGGGAGTGATTTTGGTCAAATTTTATTGTTAATATTGTGTATTTGTATATATGTAACAAAATACTCCATCATTATATACAATGATAATGCACCAATAAAAAATGAAAAAAAATAGCCTTATGTTCAGATTATGCAGCTAGAAGGTGGTAAAGTCTTCATTAGCCTGGATTTCTGAGTGACTATGTGGAACAGATCCTCTTACCAACCCACATTAAAAATTAGTAAAAATAAATCTTGTGTTTGAAGATAACTGATAGTTGAAGATTAGTGTATTAAAGGCTATTCTGATTAATACACCCACTTAAATTACTCTATTGTATACCATTGGATGACTATACCACAATTTCTATGTTTCTGTTAGTGGATGGTTAGGTTGTTTCTGTTTTAACTGGTATAGAACAAAACTATCAAGACATTCTTACATATTTCTCTTATGGACACTTGTAAAGTTTTTCTAGAGAACATAGCTAAGACTGGTGTTAAAGTTATAGGATATACACATATTCCATTCCGCTAGATACTAGCAGTTTAAATTTCCAGTCAGTAGAAGAGTTTCCACTGTGTCACATTCTGGCTAACAGTTGGTATTATATTTTTAATTTTTGCAAATCTGATAGATACAAAATAATTCTGATTGCTTTTGACTTACATAAGTAAAGTCTGATTTGCCTTTTGTTTTACACGTGAACTTACGCATCTGTATTTATTTTTTCTCAGCCATTTGTTTTCTCTCTGAACAGTTGCATGTTTGTAAACTTTATTAATTTGTCTATTTTTTGTATTTTTTATAATGACAAGTAGAAGTTGTGAATATCATTTCTTTATCTTTTTGGTCTATGTGTGTGTGCTACAAATATCTTATTCCAAACTATGGCCTATGCTTTGCTTTTTTGGCAAACAAAAGTGATTGCCCATTTCTTTCAAACAAAGCTCCCTGTGTGTTTTCTTATTTAGTTGCCCTTATCTTGCTAATTCATTCTGTAAGAAAGGGTTCTGAAGGTTCTGCTAGCCCATACGTATCTTAGCCTCTTTGAATCAAGGTGGATGCTTCATAGTTGCCCTGTGAAGGGCCAGATAAATCCCCTTGCCCAAGATGAGTTGTATGTTGAGACTGATAACTCCATACCCACCAGAAGTATATGAAAAGCTTGCTATGCATGTGATGGGACTTTCTGCAGAGAAGTGGAAGGTTCATGGCAGCCCAGGTGACAATCAATGCAGAGAGCTGGCTGGGCCCTGTGGTGTCTGGGGGGCTCAGGGTGAGAGTTCTGCTTGTGGTGTGAGGCTTTCCTCAATTGTGTCTGGGCTTCTTTACTTCCTTGCCCAATACAGGACAAAAACAGGGAGAGGAAGGGATAATGGTAGGGCTTTAAGAGCGTGCACTGTCAACCATCAAAAGTGAGTGTTTCTGTTTTTTTCATAAAGCATCATTAATTTTGCCCCCTAGGGGTGATCCCTGCTTGGAAGAACTTTGTGCTTTGATGATTTGGCCTAAGAACTGTGAGCTCCTCGAGGATGGCTGAAGAGAGGTTAAGAGGACAGTAATGCATGTACTCTTATTTTTAACTGGAAAGCATCTGTCTGAATGCCTCTTTATAAATGATAATGATGACACAAGACAGTTCTGCCACTTTTAGTTTGTGGAATATGTTCTCATAAGCTCAAAACTTTTTTTTCTTTTCCAAGGGAAAAACACTGATAAAATGTTTACTATTCATAATTATTTTGCAAATAAGACCAACACATGCAGGCTATACTTAAATATTTTAGAGGTCTACAGTTATATCTTGGGAAACACTAGGGATTGGGTATCAGAGTTTTATATTGTATAGTTGTATTGGATGTACTTCCAAAATTATTCCAAAGGATATACACATTGATGTTGTTTTTGATATCTTTGATTAAAACTTTCATTATAGCATGCATTTCTAAAAACTCTACTTTTTAATTGAAATGAGAAATTATTAAGACATTTTAAAACATTATGTTATATAAGAATTATACTAAATATATTTTATTTCAAAATAGATATAAACTCGAGAATGTATGTAATATCTAGGAGACCTATGTACAATTCCTGGGCACCAAACTCTTGACTAATAATCAGACAAGTTTAACACAAGGTGTTGTTAAGTTGATTATAACATTCCTGATACCAAGCTCTGTCTTACAAACAATGTCAAAATTATACTGGTCAAGCACCAGGGAAAGAATAAATTGTAATTATAATTATGAATTGCAATTATAACCAACTGTCCACCTGTACAGCTGGCCGTGTTTAAAAGTTGTCTGCTCTTGAAATGTCACCTCACTTGAGTCATATGGGTTGGCAGTACTACACCATTTTCATTTCCCTTCATCTTGGATCTTTAGCCCTTGAGATGTCTTTGTATACCATGATACAGCAAGTCAACACTATTGTATTCTTGAAAACTCCCATGTTTGCAGGGCTGTTGTTCAGTGGAAAGATATGAAACTGCCCAATGTCCTGACTAACTTGAAGAATAGGAAGAAAAAAATATTTAGGATCAGTTGATGTGAAGTTCCATTCATGCACAATGAAAAACAATCTACCTGTCCAAATTTCAGAGTAAGTCTAATCTGGAGTAAAGATTAGACTCACCCTGTTAGACCTGGCAATGGATAGAGTGCAGTGAGTGTGTCAAAGGAGTATATCCCTGGGAGAGGAACCCTGGGCCACTATGGCCCTTGGTTGAATGACATTGAGGGAGTGAGAAAGCACAGATTTCCATGTTCCTCACAGATGAATAATCTTGACTTTGGGTGTCCACTTCTGAAGGCTGACACGGGGAACTACCACAAACACTGTGGCTTGCTGACATAGAAATGTGTGTCTCACAGTTCCAGATGCCAGATAACTGAAATCAAGGTGTAGGCATGGCCATACTTTCTCTGAAATACATAAAAGAATCCTTGACTCTTCCTAGATTCTGTGGTTTGTTAGCAACCTTTGATACTATCGGTGTATTCGGATGTTGATATCAGCCTTGCAGCTTAAATCCCTCAAAGATGCGTCCTCAAGATGTTAGACTGAGACTGGCATCAGTGTGACTGAAATTTCAGAAGGAAATACAAGCAAATGGTGGAAATGCTAATAAGCAGGAAAGAGTCACAACACGTGGCCATGGATGAGAGGGTAATGGCTTTAAATACCTGACAAGAACAATTTAGAGGAGGAAAAAATCATTTTGGCTCATGATTTCAGAGGATTTAGTTCATGGTAAGCCAACTTTACTCCTCTGGGCCTTAGTCAAGGTAGAACACCATGGCAGAAGGTCATGGCAGAGAAAGTTTGAGTCAAGGCAACCAGGAAATGGAGAGAGGCAGGAAGGAGCCAGGGATAGACAGGGTCCCCATGATTATATCTCCAGTGACCTACTTCCCATAGCCATGTCCACCTGCATATACATTTTACCACCTCTCATTGAGTCTACTCAAATTATTACCTCATTAAATGGATTCATCCACTGAAAAGGTCAGAACCCTCATGATCCAGTCATTTCACCTCTGGACATTGCTGCATTGCCTGACACATGAGTTTTAGAGGAACATTTCAAATCCAAACTAAAGCACATCCCACTCTTGTTCAGAGGGTGTTGATATACTTTTCTTGACATAAAATTGAAGTTGTTGATGAGTGCTGCTTTCAACACTTTAATAAGAGTTTTAAACTATTAATTAAAGCTTTTGACATAAATGAAAATCTGCAATCCCCTGGAGGCTGTCTCTACTTTAAATGTATGTCAGATTCCTAATTCATATATTCAGTTTGCGTATTTTAAAAAATTAATGAATTTAATGTCCTGCAATTTGTTCCATGGGATCTTATTACAGAGAAGGTTCTGTATTCCAAGTGGTTTACAGTTAATGTAGCCAAGCCACTCACTTGAGTTGGCTGCATGCTGTGTTATAGGAACAAATGGATTGTTAAAATATGAATTGTGGTCTAAGGTATTTTCAGCAGTTCATATCCCCCATTTGCTGAATATAGCCCTACTAGTTGTCCCTCTTTACTATAATATAAGGGAAAATATATCACGTGTCTAAGTAATATGTGTGTATATATGTTCAAACAAAAAAAAAGTTACTTCCCATATAGCAGGAAGATTTAATGTCTTTTCTGCTGTTCCAAAGTTTTCAGTTTCTTCAATCAATGCTTATTACTCATGTAATCAGGAAAGCCATGACTGTTATTCATAAACATACGATGACCTATCAGAAAAAAATTTAAATCCAGTCAAGAATAAAAATAATCATTTATATTGGTTATCAAAGATTGTCAAGAGTTGAAGATACTAAAGATTCTAACTCTGGACTTCCCAGAATAAAAATAGACTCATGTATCTACAGTTTAGAAATTATATAAACTAAGTAATTGTTCATAAAATATGCATCACTTACCTGCTCATAGATGGGAATGAGCAGGGACTTCATCCAGTTATAAAGCAAGTCTGGGGTCTGGGTAGGGGATAGACCTGATGGTCCTCATGGAGGTCAGTATCATTGTCCAGGGAGAGTTCAGGAATATCTTTGTGGTGGTATTTTGATTATCGCAATGGCTGGGATTACTACTGAACTCTAGTGCTGCAAGCCAGGAATTCTGTAGTATGTAGGACAATTGCAGACCAAGAGGAGCTGTTCCCTCTGGAATACTAGCAGGACTCTGTCAAGCAACATCACGAGACTGTATTGAGTAGGATTTCCCTTAGCATCAAGGAGAGTAAGGACTTCCTGAGTCAGGCTGGGTATTGTGCTCAAAATGAATGATGGGCCTTATTTCCATCATAAGAGATGGAAGAGACCTAGTTCTCTTCCTCTGGTGTGAAGAGAGATAGTCTACATGATACCTAACTGTTCCTCTTCCTAATATGCACTAGATACCCTGCAACGAGGCCTATAGATGGTATTAACAGTGCTAACATTTATGGGTGCTGATCAGGTGCCAGGCATGGCCAGTAATCACCCATGATTCTATTGGTTTAATAGAGTCATCGTCATCTCTGCATATCTTCCTTACACACCCATATTCTGAATGGTGATCATCTGTATCGTACCCACTTTTTACTACCCTTTTGCTTAATCATATCAACTCTTAACCACATTTCCATATAATATACTGTGATACAATTCACAATTACTTGGATGCTTATTACACAATCTGTTGTGATAGTGTATCACAATATATTAACCCATTTTCATGATTTTAAACATTGGGGTTTCTTTTCCTGTTATTATTTTGCAACTACAGACAGTGCTCCCATGACATCTTTATATAGATGTCCTTTGGCTTCTGACTCTTTTCTTAAGAAGAACTCTAGGAAGAAAACTCTAGGTTCAAAGGCTATATATAGTTTTGACTCTTCTTAAATAATATCACATTGCTTTCTCACAAATTTTATGAACTTACTCTGCCACCAGCTATAAACATCACTTTCCATACCAACTCACCAATATCAAGTGCTCTCATTAAAAAAAAAAAAAAAAAAGAATCTCACTACTTTTTACGGACATAGAGTGTTTTCCTATAGAAGCATTAAATATTTCAAGCTCTCTGGACATGTTCCTTAAAAGATCCTATTAGCCTCTTGAGATGGTTAGGAATATAGTGTTAAGCTGAAACCACAGTTATTATTGAAGACCACATGTCAACTCTGCAAAATACTGTATTCATTAATCTTTCTGCCACCTCACAGAGATATGAAATGGAATTACATACACATTGATCGAAGATATGGCATTAAAGTTATACACAAGACAAGGAGAAAGATCCCTCAGTCTCAGTCCCCTTGGGTGAGGTTGATTCACTGAGACAAGGAGATAAACAAGAGGAGAAAGTACAGCATCCCTGGCTTTAGTTCCAAACCCTTTGCTGATTCTTCATTAATGTTTTAGTGTGTGGTTTGTGTGCCGCCAAGCTTGTCTTGATAGCAGCAGGACAGGGTGTTTATTTCCATCAGGAACTGTCAGGAAGGCTGCAAAAGCATTATGCCTTCAGAAGACTAGCGTTGGAAACAATGCTGTCAATTGGCTACCAAGCCAGGCAAAGCCCTGTCTTTCCCACCACCTGTTATATTAAAAAACAAATCACACCAAAACACACCGGAGAAACAGCTCTCTTTTCCTGTCTCAATATATTGCTGTAGAGTCCTGTCTTTCCAAAAAATAATGAAATTTACAGGGATGAATAAAGATAAGAAGAGCTGAGACACTCCTAAAAAAAGAAGCAAGCAGAAAATTCATAAATTTGAAACTATAATAATTTTCTATTTTGGTATCCATTTAGTTATATTAAAGTACAGCGATAGAGCAAAACAAACCCAAGACTGGACCCATCTATACATGGAATCTTCCTTTCAGAGATCAGTGGGAAATTTGGGGGCTCTTAAGTAAAAGATGCTAGCAAACAGGAACCTCAGTTCCTTTGGAAAATAGTTGATTCTAGAATTAGAGTTAGAATAGGTTCAAGAACAGCCTGGAATATTTTGTCATGCAAAAAAAAAAAAGAGAGAGAGATGGGAATATGACCCAAATATGCGGGAGCCAGGTTGAAGAGCTGAAAACCAAACTAAAGTCCAGTAATTAATTATAAGTCATTAACTATAGGAATTTATTATTATTCAATAATAAGTACATAAAAATATGTGCATACATACATATAAAAGACTGGAAGCCTTTTGCTTATGGCAGAATACTGAAAGCTGACTACTAAATGTGGAATGGATCCTGGAGCTGGACCCAATATGGTAAAGATTGGTCAGGCAGGAATTGTAAGTATCCACTGTATTTAAGGAGCAATACTTATGAGATCAGGATATTTGCATGTCTTTAAAGTGTTTTCCCATTCACTGTCTAGATTAGTGGAGACAAATTAGCCACAATATTTTTTAAATTTTTTATTTGTTTTAATTAGTTATACATGACAGTAGAATATTCTTACAGTAGGTATTGAAGCCTATGAGAGAAAAAGTCAGAAACTTACATGACACTATAAACATTGGAGGATATACATTTTTATTGTGGGTAAATATTCCATTCTGAGGAATATAGGCTGGAGAAATTGCTGCAAGTTCACTAAGAAACATACATATGAATATTCAAATATTCATAGCTGCCCAATTGTTGTCATAAAATAAAGCAAAACTGGAATCAACCCAAACTTCATCAGCTGTAAAACTGGTAATTTGTGGAATATATACTCTACGAAATTATACTCCATTTAAAATGATGGAGATGATTCATAGATCATCTTAAAATGACTTTTAAGATGATCTATGAATCAATGTGAATGAATCTTAAATTCTTATCATCTAATCATTGATGCCTATGCTATGCATGGTTTCAGCCTCTGAGAAAGGGAGCAGGGCATGGAGGAAGCCATATCAGTTACTAAGAGAGGCATTGCAAAATCTGCCACAATCCTCTGCTTAATAACAGGAAAATGTTCAGAGAAATGCTTTGCTGGCAATGTTGTTGTACATGATCTTATGGGACCACCATCATCGATGTGGCCTCCTATTGACCAACATGTTGTTACCAGTTTTCATTTATCCACCAAATGGCCATTATCAAAAACACAGATGATAGCAAGTGTAGGCAAGGATGTGAAGAAAAAGGGCCAAGGGAGCCTAAGGTTAGTATTCCACACAAGCATTTCATGAGGGAAGATACTTCCATAGAAGTATCTTGCACACTGTAGGTGGGATGGTAAACTAGTGCAGCCATTGTGGAAATCTGTGAGGAGGTGCCTCCAAAAATTGAAATGGAGCTGACATACAACACAGCAGTCCTGTGTCTGGATATGTATCCCAGGATTTGAAGTCATTGTGTCAAAGAGATGCCTGCATTTCCATTGCAGCATCATTCACAATGGCCAGATGAGAGAATCATGAGCAAAATTTCAGACACTCATCCCTTGTGTGTTTCTTAGTCAGTTTATATTTAATTATCCAAAATGATGATTTTTTTAATTTTCTAGACAAGAAATCAACAATCCATCTCTCTAATATTTAATTGTATGTGCCTTTCCTGTTGTCATTAAGCATGGGATTTTGCAACTCTATAATTCTAACAAGAGCCTAATTATCAGCTTATTTAAAGCTTACATCTTATTGTCAATTACACTACTGGAGGAAAAACAGAAATTGTACATTTTTTTCACCTTCTTTACCTGTCTTCTTGAAATAGGACACCTAATCATAAAGGAAAATGACATTTTTTCATCTTCTCTCAGGAAATAAATTCCCTTTCTTTTGCAGATACATTTAGAGAATTGGTACCATAACTCCTTCTGTAATAAAACATGTAAGATAAAAATCAGATTAAAATCTAAGTATCTCTCCATAAAGTAGTCTGGAATAATATAAGATCATTTGAGTGAGAAACTCAATTTGAAGGAACTGAGCATTATCTCACATTTAAGAGACATTTTGAGTTTTGCCTGGAATAGAGAACAAAATCTTCTATGTGCTCATGAGGAAGTTGGTAGGGACTTGGTCATTAGTTCATCACCTATTTAATAAGGTCGCCGTGTATGAGTACTGAGTTCCAGCACTCTGGAGTCAGTGTGCAGAGCACACTCAGGCTCTGTGCTCCTGAAGCTCTTAGGGAAAACTGTGTGATCTCAGTGAGAGCGAGCACTGGAAAGAGAAGGCACAGTGCTATGAGTGGGTCCTGTGGACAGTGGGGACCGGTCTGTAATAGTACAGCTCTTCTTGAAGTATGATGGGAGCTGGTCTGGCAAAGGTAGTGTGGGACACTGGAGGAGGAGAAGCACAATTCAGGGAGGGCCAGATGTAGCCAAGATTGATTCCTTCCTTATTTCTCCTTCCTTCTCCTTTTCTTCATCTTAATTTCCATCTTTAGTAATAAAGCATAGTAGATATGGTAAAAGACAAAGAGAAGCTGGGCACAGTGGTGCATGTCTATAATCCCAGTGGCTCAGAAGGCTGAGTCAAGAGGATCACGAGTTCAAAGCCAGCCACAGCAACTTAACAAGGCCCTAAGCAACTTAGTGGAAAACAATCTCAAAAAAAAAAAAAAAATAGAAAGAAAGAAAGAAAAGGACTGGGGATGTGGCTCAATGGTTAAGCATCCTTGAGTTTAATCTTGGGTACCAAAAACAAAGGAGTAGGGGAAGAACACTGAATTATTAGATTATAAGTCTCTCTGCATTTGGATTCCTTAGACACTGGATCTGGATGTGACCTTGGAAGCTAGGAGCATGGGTACCTGCTTCTGCCATGTGCTTTATAAATAAATAACTACCCCAAGCAGGCCTGCTTTAGAGATGAAGCTCCAAGAACCCCTGGCCTGACTCTACTTCCTTTTATCTCACCTCTTCCTGCTAGTTGTGACCCTCTCTGGCTCCGTGGCAATGCCTATCCTGTGAATAGCTACATACTCAAGTTCAGCTGAGCATACAGAGCCTTGCATCTACCATCATAGGACCCAAACCTAAAATCCTGCCTCTCCAAACTCTGTGATCATGACTTAGACAATCTTAGGAAACCTGCTCCTTTTCTAGGTAAAGAAACTTTAGGGACTTCTCCAGTATGTCTTCTGTCTCTGGCTGGAATATATTTTCTTAGAAGGAAATCAATCAAGTTTAATATGGATATCAAGCTGTTCCAGCACCCCTGTGTTACAGTCATTCCTCCTCTGTTGGATTGCTGAGGGTACTTCTGTTGAGCACCATATAGCCATGGAAGTGTGGGTCTATTTCTGGGTTTGCTGTTCTGTCCTACTTATCTGTTTGTCAGTCTTTACAACAGTACCACACATCTTGATTATTAGATATGTAAAGTGAATCTAAGGACAGATGATGCACATTTTCTGATTTTTTTCCTCTTTTCCAAAAGGGTTTTGACTATTCCAGGTCCTTTACATTTCCACATAAATTTTAGAAACAACTTTTACAAAAACAGCCTCTAGGGTTATGATAGAGATTATGTTGTATCTACAGATCAATTTGAGGAGATTAAATATCTCAATAATGTCAGATGAGGAACTGGCCAGAATTCAGGGGGTCATAAATGGATAGATGTGCACTTATGTGCATAGTGTAAAGATAGAAGGAGCACACCAAGATGAGTTGTAAAAAGGGGATGCTTTGAAGTTAGTCTTGCAATTGTTTCTTGAATATGACACCAAAAAACACTAGCAACAAAATCAAAGAGATTTTGTAATCAAGTAGAGTTACATCAACTTTTAGTTATAAGATGAATAAATTGTGACAATCTGAAGTACAGCAGGGTGAGTATAGTTTCAAGTACTTTATAATGGAAATTTTCTAAAAGTAGAACTTAAAAAAAGAAGAAGAAGAGAAGAAGCAGCAGAAGAAAAGAAAAGAAATACAGAAAGGAAAGAAGAAGAAAGATAGCCATGTTAAGTAATGGATATGTTGATTTCATTACACACACACACCAAATCATCACTTAGCACGTTTTAAATATATACAATTTTGTCAATTATACCTCAATAAAGCTGAAAAAAAAGTGAGAGGATAAAAGGGTCTAAGACAAGCCTTGTGGTTTAAAATTTAAGGTTTCTTCAAAAGAGTCCATGGAACACAAAATGAAACACAAGTTTTGTAAAATTTGTTTTACAAAATGAAAACCAGGAATTCCCCCAGCATAAAAGGGGACTCGCCCGTTTTGAACACCTCTTTCATTTTAGAAAGATGCCTTTTAAAGTGTAAAGCCTTAGGGCTTCTGCACAGCAAAGGAAACAATCAACAAAGTGAAAACGCAAAACTTCCATTTCGTCCTAGAGAATTCTGCAAGGCCTGATTTCCATGAGGCAATATTCAGCATAAAAGCAATTAAGCTCAGCAGGAACAAGCATAAAAGGGAATGCTGTCTTCATTCTTAGGTCTACAAACACAGCTCTCAAAATCAAGACCAAACACATGCTGAAGGATGCTTTTACATTTCTTGCGTTCTCATCTGAGAGCAGGAATGAATGGCCTCAAGGAGACCAACTTCAGTCCAGCATCGCCTATGGGGAGGGACGAGACATTTTACTTGTACGTGAGCTACTTCACACCCATAGAGGTTCCCAGCAATCCTGACTGAATTGCTCTCAGAATTGTCATAAAGGAAACAGAGAATATTAAGCTGTCTGTAATTCAAAGATAGCACCAGCAAGAGAGTACTTAAGAACTAGTTGGTAAGGAAAGAATTGAAGAGCCTCATACTTACAACAGTAGAAGTGAGGATAGGAGATAATTAAGAAAAAAAGGATTTAATTTATTCTAAAGAATTGTTCTAGGGATCACCCAGTTCTCCAGTCAAGTAACATCCAGAGCCTCAGCCTCATCCAAATGAAGCCATACAAAGACATCTGCATCCCAAGGGCCTTGTGTCCCTGGGTCATTTGTTCAAGCTATGTATCGAGACTTTCACTCCAATCTCTAAAACGAGACACCACAAAAGACTTTTAAGAGTGGACTTGTAGATCAAGAAGTATAGGAAGCCCTAAATAAGCTAAATAATTTGAAAAAGTCTATTTAGCAGTGGTACCTTTCAGATTCAGTCATAAAACTAAAATTCTTTTACTACTTCTAATAAATTTACTTTGTTTCTCTGATTTAGGGAGAAATAATACACCACCTGGCGGGTAAGCTATATCTTGGGCATGTTTTGTCAGTTTTAAGTGATTTGATTCTCATCTTTTATAAATTTCCTATTTATTAAATGGCATCCTTTATGTATAAAGATTGCCTCCAGGAAACCAAAATTTGTTGTATATTCTCATGCAGGTGGAGCTTTATATGTGTTTACATATCTGTATATTGGTTTTATTTATTTAATACTTCTATTTGCACCAATTCATAATTCTGTCAGCTTGAAAAATAGAAAAAGAGAGGTTTATTTAAAGCAGGATTTGGAAGAGGGATGGAGCCTGGCAGAGAAGAGGGATGAAGGAGGATGCAGGGTCATGAAAGAGAGTTTCTTTCTCGGGGGCTGCAGAACTGATGTGGCTGAGGTGTGGAGAGCATTACTGGGGGGTGTGCAGGGTAGTTGGGGGATGATGTTTGCAATTTGGAATATTAAACAATACAGACATGATGGGAATTGTGGGGAGCCAGGAAGGCGTGTCCCTGCCTGTGTGTTCATTAGAGATGTGATAACTGTCCTTTATCACTTCATTTCAAGAATTTACCAAGAAGGGATAGAATACTGTTTGGAGAACACTCTGCAAACTTACTCAGATACCTTCCTATTTAGATCAATAGGATTCTTCCTTTCCAGGGCCCCTATGGCTAAACATGAAACAAGTATGTTTTCTATAGCAAAAGCAAACAAACAAAATACAACAAAGTTAGAACTTCCTGTCACAGGGTAGAGCTGGAATAAGAGGAATCTCCATTACCTTTGTAAGAATGTGTATGTCCAGAAAAGGCATGCACACAGATGTCCTTAGAAGCTTTATTGGTAATATGTCCCCTAGCTAGAAATAACCCAAAAGTCAATCATCAGAGTGGGTATATAAATTGTGATGTATTAATATCTTGAAATACTACCCAGCAATGTAAAGGAGAGAACTAGAGATAATGTAACAACAGATGAACAGACGTAATGTGGAGCCAAAGAAACCAGACACAGATGAATACACATTGTATGCTTCCATTTATATGAGGTTCCAAAGTGATTAAACTGATATGTGATGAGATATATCAGAATAATGATTGCCCATGGGGAAAAGAGAGCTTGCTGAATGGGATGAGGCAGGAGGAGCCCCTTGGAACGATGCAAATGTTCTGCATCTTGACTGAGCAGTAGTATTATGGACTACACATAGGTAGAAATCTATTGAGCATGATATTTAAGATTAGTATGCTTTATTATATGTAAGATATACAACTAGGTAATATATTTTTAAAATTCCTTGGAACATTTACTCTGGTTCTGCCATTTAACAGCTGTGGGCATCATTTTTCTATCTGTAAAGTGATAATAATACTTGGCTCATGACTTGCTAAAAGATTAGAGACTAGATGAATTGTGCCCAGCATTATATCTGTTATATGGTTAGAGGCTCCCAAAGGCACCAACCCTCATTTCCCTCACTATAAGGATCTGCATTCAGACCCTCAACTTGGAGGGCTCCAGCTCTGATGGTACAGCTGAGAAGCCACATTAATCCCACTAGGTGTGCCAGAAGACAGTGTTTCCTGGGACAAGAATATAAATTCTAATCACATTCATAAAATTACCTCAGCTACACTTCTTATTGCAGTAGAGGATTTTCTAAACATGTGTAGAGAAAATTAGAAGCTGTTAATGCAGCTTGTGTGTTAACCCCAGTTTCTGCATTTATTAATCATGTGGACCAAACAAGTCTCTGTGCTCCCAACCCCCTTTGTTAAGTGGAAATAGAACTGGACCATTTCCTAAAATTATCATGAGGATTGATGGTACATTTAACACAGTACCCGGCAGGACACTCTCAACAAATGATGCTCATCTTTCTTCCTGCCAATGAGGGGAGAACTTGGGATCATTTACAACAGGCTCTGTCCTGGGCCTCTTTCCAACATCGCACTGACGACACCTACACACACTAGATACACAATGAATCCAGAAACCACGATTCTTTCTAGAGGAAAGAACAATAAGGTGGCCTTTTTACACAGCCATCAACGTTTCTAGCACCGACATGTCATCAGACATTATTTTACATCAGCCCTGTCTTTTATAACACTGTCAGCCAGTGTTATAAAAGGAGGAGGTCCTGATAAAGACAGGAAACAAGAGAATTTATAGTTCTCACTACAGTACTTGGCTGTAGCTGGCCCCAAAGATCAGGAAGAGGTTGGAAGGAGGCTCCATGTGAACATAAGAAAATGACTGGAGAGTAGAAAAACAAGTTTCTGGGGTTAACCTGCAAGAGAGTGTTCAAGGAACTGCTCAAATGGTCTTGGCCTTGCACTTGAAGGATCCTGCTCTTAACCAGTTACTGAAAGAAACTGCCACTGTTAGGAAAGAAAATGAGAAGATGATGCTCTTTAATTATCTTGTAGATATCAATCTACTTAATGGACATGAAAACCAAGTTTGCTGGCTAATCTTCTGAAGACAAGTGATTCTCTAAGAATAATTCCAGAATGTATCCTTGAGACCCTTAATGATCAATGTATATCCCATCAAACCAAATTAATTCAGATTTATGCCAAGATATGAAATAATTACATTTCTAAAAATGACAGAAAAAAAATCTTGAAAACAGTCCCAAGAAATGAGTGCATTTCTTATAGGGTTAAGATCAGATTGAGTGACAGCAGAGTTTTTATCTGAGGCTATGGAAGCCAGAAGGATGTGGCCTGGCATTTTTCAAGTGCTGAAAGAAAAAAGAATGGTCAACTGTGAATTCTGTATCCAGGGATAAAGGAAAATTAAGATATTCTCAGAAGAAAAAACGAAAGAATTTGCAGTTGGCTGTTACATACTTAAAGGTTAGGTAAAAGAAGTTATTGAAACAAAACAGAAATGATTAAAGAAGGATTCTTGGAACATCCGAAGGAAGCAGCAATGGAAAGGGCAGAAATTCAAGTACATACAATCAACTTTCTCCTTATGAGTTTCATAAATCATATTTGAAGACTGAAATGAAAGTTATTACACCATCTGACATTCACACAATGATATTTAAAAGTGAGAAAGAAAAAAAAGAATCTAAATAAAAATAAGGTTTCCACTTTTCACGTGAAGAGGAAGAAATGTAAATACTATTGATTGTGATCAGGGTAATATGTGCACTGTAATAGAGCAACCACGACAAAAACTACACAGGGGTACCCTCAAATACTCTGTAAATAAAACAAGATAGAGTCCTAAAAATATTATTTATGTATTCCACAAGAAGACAGGAAAAGAGAAACAAGAGGAGAATCAGAAGAAAGAGTAGCAAAAGAAAATACTGAAGAATTTGCAAAACCTACGTAAAGTCTCATAATGAGCTTTTGGAAGGTCCTAACCTTCCCAGCAGAATTCCAGTCCAGACTCCAAGACAGTAACTTCTCACTGTCTGAAAGTTCCTCTCCAAAGAGGGTATTCCACAACTGCCAAGAGGAATGGATGTGATTCCTGAAGTGATCCATTCTACTCTTAATTTGGCAGCCACCTTAAAACAAAGTTAAAAACCTGCTTCTCACTGTGCAAAGACTGCCTTTCAAGGTGAGAATACTTTGTGATAGTAGAGGTTTCACACTTTGGAAGGCCTTCCTCAACATAAGAAGGGGCTGTGGCTCAGCCTACTGGTCCAAGTGAGGGTCATCAGGGATGGTGCTTACTGCTCTTGGGCCAAGCACAGGACATGGCAGGGAGAACTGACTTCTTGGCTCTGGGGAGCCTGCCTACCACCTCATACCCAGGATTTCTGGTGTTGCAGAAAGAATGCTGCTGAAATGTCATCAGACATTCCAGACTTGCATCCTAGCTTGGACCATTATTAGTTCTCTGTACCCTAGGTCACTGTCCATCAAACAGATGATGCTGGTTTGAAAAAGTGCTAGGAGTAAGCAAGGTAGCTCAATGCCTACTACATGGGGCCTC
Organism: Geosciurus inauris; assembly: GCA_004024805.1. NCBI lineage: Eukaryota > Metazoa > Chordata > Mammalia > Rodentia > Sciuridae > Geosciurus > Geosciurus inauris. The sequence goes on along the minus strand of PVHX01006610.1, from coordinate 37,159 downwards.
CAGTAGGATGGACCATCCCAATTTCCAAGACTAGGTTCAGAAAAGTGATTTTGACATTTGTGGCTCTTAGAAGCCTCTATCTAGCAGGCAGTCCCAAGACTAAGTGGAACAGATGACCCAGTGTGGCCACGATAAAGAAGGACTATAGCCAATTTAGCTTGGGTTCTGACGCCAGCCCCACCTGTCCTCGGGCAAAGCTGCAAAGCTTGGATTCTAGTGTCATCTCAGGGAGACAGATAAAGGGAGCTGCGGCTCCCAGGGCAGGTGATGTGTGAGTGCCCAGGATCCTCTAGTATAAACATCCAACAGGGGATGGAAGAGAGGACCACATGGGGAGGAGGGTCCCTAGATTGGAACCCTAAATGACAGCTGAGGTTATTAAGAAGTATGCATCCATATCTTATTTAGCACTCAAATTTAGGAAGAATTGTTGCTCACATTATGTTATTTTAACCTCTCAGCCATTTGTTGATTCCAATTTTGTAACTGAAAAGATGGATGCTTCCAGAGGTGGTCTTAGCATCATCCTTTTTCATCTATAACTCTCAAAGCCATTTTGATGTTCTAGGCCAAACAGGAAGTGGCACAACCAGAGCCTCAATCCATGTTTTTACAAAAAGGCTTCTGAGTCTCTTCTTCCCAGTGATTCAATAACATGATCAGTAACATGACCATGCCTCTTGAATTGCCCTGGACAATTCCAGTTTATGCCTGTTACTCTGATCTAATTATCAGTAGTTTATTTTGCTCTGCAAATTGCAGCAGTTTTGGTGATTAATGATCTGGTCCCCCTATTATGCAGCTTTTTGGGGGGTTCTATCATGTTTTTAATATCACCAATTCATAAAAGAAGATATTTGAGCTTGGTAGCTTTCCATACAGGTTCTTAAGACTTGGAGGTGTGCTCTTGGGCACGAGACAGGACTATCATCACGTAGCAGTAGAATTTTGGACCTAGATATAAGAGGCCTATGAGCTAGAGGTGATTATTCTTGTCTTAATTCAAAAGGTCAACTCAAGAGCCAAGAACTAAATAAACACAAAAAGCAGACATAAAGTTTCAAGAATTTTTCTGAGGTTTCTGAAATATACTCATAATCATGAAGCTTTTATACATTAGTTCCAAGAAAGAGCCTCTCTTGGTCAAATGTTGCTGGCTGATTACAATAGCCTTGGCAGCAGATTGTTTATGCAGAATTGCATTTGTTTCCATAAAAATCATTTTCTGTAGATTTCTCTTCTCTAAAATAATGTACAGGATCTTTAGGTCAAAGTACATGTGAATATTTCGCATCTGTTTCAATGGGGAAAGGTCAAGGAAAGTCAGCCTGACTCTGCGTCTACCTCCAGTAATAACGTCTTCTTTAATCCTTTTATTTTTGACCTTGGGAAAGTCTCTCTAAAGGGTTTATTTATAAGTGCATAGTGTGGTATTACTGGATGCTGAAAGATACTCCATGAATATTTGTAGCATTCAAAATGTCATCAAGAAAAATCAATATTTATATCTGGTTGGTTTGTTTGCAGGGGTGGGGGAAGGTGCTTGGTGAGCATTGAGACCTTGTATATAAACCCTGACCTTCCTAGGCATTTCCTTTCAAAATGCTCCCTGACAATGAGAGCCCTGTGACACGTTCCTCAGAACAGTGGATACTGGCAGATAAGGAGTTAGACAGATGCTCTGTGCTGAGATTTACCAGTGCTATGAAGGGTGGTGTTTGTACTGAGTCATCACCATGCACTTGAAATTGGAGAGCTGTCTGAAACCCCAAAATAGGTGGGGAAAAGGAAAGGACGGGGCAGCAGATGAATTTGTTTTGCATATGAGAAGAGACTCTCTAGTTTGGAGTATGAAGTTGAATTCCCTGGAGAGAGCCCTCTCCCTGAGCTGAACAGTCACACTGTCCTGTCTCCATTTCTGCCAAAGGCTAGTTACTGCATTCTGAAAGCAAGTCAACTGCAGTGTCACTGGGTAGGGTTTCAATTTTAGAAGAAGAAAACTTAGATGGCCAGCTCTGTTCATTTTTAACTCATGGTCTGTCAAACTTACTGGCTTAGGTATTCCTGTGCCCAAGGCTATTTCAGTATGTCTTTCAGAAACAAAAGATGTCACATGACTTTTACTTGTAAAAGTGACATCTTATGCCACAGGTGCATCTGAGCCTTTCTTCCCTCAGTAGCAGCGTCCCACTTCAGCTTCGTCTGTGCTTCTTGTGTAGGTATGGAGGATGGTAGCATGGGGATCCTTAAGTCGGTACCACATAAAAACTACATCATCAGACTTGCAAGTCGAACTGAGAGGGGACTGTAGGAAGCAATGGATTCCTTCCTCTTCCTCTTCTTTCAGTCATGATTTCTTGGATATTCAGCATGTCCATGGTCATGGTTTCTTGAGTGTGGACCTCAGGAGGTCAGCATGTCCATATTTGTGTCTCCGGGTAACCAGGGGCACATGGCACCTACCAGTGAGAGCGAGGCATGTCTCTCATGGCTGGAAGCAGGTCTGTGCACATCAGAGAGGCAGGCCAGCTGAAGTTCCTTTCCGTATTGACCTCTCTTTGGTGGCTCTGGAGCCTTAATTTAAGCATTGGTTAAACTTGCTGGCCTGTTCTCTTGAGAATCTCCCCCAATGGGCTAGTGAGGAGTCAGCTCCTTACCTTGAGACCAAGGTGGAGAAGGGTCTGGCTCCAGAGTTTGGGTTTTATTATTCAGATGCTTTATCCTAAAGTAAAATCTTTCCCTCAGTGCCAGCTGTTTATTTAAAAAAATAAAAAATAAAGAATGTGGTATTTCTCTGTACCAGTAACTTGAAAAGTCACATGGCAAATCAAGGACACCCCAGACCTCCTCTTCTTGTCTAATTTAGATCAATAGGTGCACATTTCAGTAGATATAGATGCCGAGTGTGTTCTTAGCCAGCTTATATTTTATTTGAAATAATAGATGGGAATGGCTTAAGGAATATTAGCATCATGACATGGGGCTTTATGCTTGTCACTTCTAATTCTCACATTTAATAATGTGCTTGATCTACAAATTAGATGGCAGGATTCTTGTCAGAGCAGCATCCGGGGACAAGTGGCATAGGAGGAATTTAAAAAAGAAGAAAGCTCTGTTCCAACCATCTCTTCTTCTTCCCAGAACCTCCCAGAAAAGGAGCATTCTCTCCTAAAACTTCCCAGGGAAGTGTTCACCTTCTGCTCCCACCCTGGTACAGTACTTGGTATTGAATCGGCTTGGGAAAAGATGACATTGCCAAGGGACGCATTCGAACATGCTTCAGAAGCTAGAAACTGCTCGTGAGAGGCTTTGCAAACCTTGACATGGACTCTGTCTTTTGTGCAGTGTATGTTTCCTTGTCTTTTCTCGACCTGCCGGTCTGGGCTCAGTCTGTGGACAGGGAGATTCTCACACTGAGACTTTGAATGGGGTGCACCTGAGGCTCTTTTCCTCAAGGTTCTGAAACTGCCACCAACTCTCTACTCAGACGCCCTGCCTGGGATCTTTGCTGCCTGTTGCCTGTATGGCCAGCACCTCAGAGCCCCCAGAGACATCTCCCTGGCTGTCTGCTTGCCTCCTGGGCTCTGTCCATTTTCCTTGGCCACAAACAGTTAGCAAGAAATCCTGGGAACGGTGTTTACCCCACACCATAAGGGATGGATATGCCTCACCAAATCCTTCTTTCAGGTGAAGTTTATTTTCACCAGGCAAATCCTTAATGTGATGGAGGGATTTTCTAGAAACATCCAGGGCTCTACTCTGGGATGATTTTGGTAGTCCCTACAGCCATATTGGGTATCTCTCTTCTCATGAAAGTGAGAGTTCTGAAAGTCACAGTATATTTCCTGGGTGCTAGGCATATTGGACATGTTAACAAATCCTCAAGAAGCCAATAGATAGGTATTCTTCCTGATTTATAAAGTAAGGTAGGAAATAGGCAGAGAGACAAGGTTAGTAACATGCTCAAGGTTACATAGGTGCTAAGATGCTGAGCTTGAGTTTGGAATTTAGTCCATTTGACTTTCTGCAACCTCTCATGGTTGTGCAAGCCTGTCTCACCTAGATCACCTGGGAGCATGAGGTTACCACCTCCAGCTAGAGCTAGTCTCTCTTGAGTGCTCCCACCCCAGGAATAGAGTCTGCTAGTGGGCTTCATGTTTCAGGAGATCTAGGCCCTTTGGTACATCACAGCTTTCTGGTTCATGGTGTCTCCCCATCCTCCTATGTTCCAATTCTTATTCTGCTTCTAGACCTCACCTCCACAACCACAATCCCGTCACACGTTGCCATCCAGCAAGTCTGTGTCCATTTGATGGTGTTCACCCCACCAGATTGTGAGTTCCCCTTCTGTTTTTGCTCACCATGTTGTTCACAGTTTGTGGCACATAATAGGTGCTCAACAAATAAGTCCTGATTAAATAATCATTACAGCAATTCTATGAGATAAGACTATTGCCATTCCCTTTTGCAAGTAAATAAATGGAGATTTCAATTGAGTTCAGATTCAGGGCTTGGTCCATCTGTCACTAAAGCTGGTGTCTGTTACCCGGTGACTGTTCCACACCCTAGCTCTTCAGCTTTAACATTGGTCTCCCCATCTTGGCTTCTGCATTAATGATGTCCACCTCCTCTGCTTTGTAGTACAAGACCATCATCCACTGGGACTTTGGTTTTATGTTTTGTTTTTTTAAAATATTTTTTTAGTTGTTAATGGGCTTTTATTTAATTTATTTATTTATATATGGTGCTGAGAATCGAACCCAGTGCCTCACACATGCTAGGCAAGTGCTCTACCACTGAGCCACAACCCCAGCCCGGGACTTTGGGTTTTTGTTCAAACATCTGCCTTCCCTGGTGACTGGGCAGGAGTGTTGTGCTTCATCATCTCCTTCCCCCACCTGGCACTATTCCTGCCTAGAACATTGTGGATTCTCAGTAGGTTTTGGGGAATCTCATTTACCTTTGTTTCAGCCAAGCCTCTATGAATTATGAGTGATGGAAAACCCAACTCAGCCTGGCTTAAAGAAAAAGGAATGCATTAGCTTATGTAATCAAAGAGTAGTCTAGCTTCAGGTATGCCTGGATTCAGAGCTCAAGCTGTACCTTCAGGACTTAATGTTTTTCCCATAGCTTTCTGATGGTGAGCTGCAGTTTCAAGCTTCTCACAATAGCAAGATGATGACCAGAGCTTTGACCTCTCCCGGTCACAGCCACACAGCCTCAGAAACTACCCCATCCACCCCTGAGGGTCAAACCAGGGCGTAGGCATGGCTCACACTGGTCTGATCTGATTTCCCTTGTCCTTTCCTGGCCTAACCACTATAGCTGGGGAGACACTCTGATTAAAGGAAGACCCACTTTAAGCTAAGGGTAAGGTCAAACCCACCAAAGAACAAGAGATTGGAGTGAGGAGAGGCATTTCCCCAGATCCTCGGGGCACTGTTTTACCAGGAAGAGCATGAATAGATGTCAAGCCTTGAAATCCGGGTTACGACGACAGTCTCCTTTTAAAATTTGCTAAACCAACCACATACCTCCTCTGACCAGGACTAGCCCAGCACCGCAGCATCCATTACACGGGCAGAGCCTGCCTCCCCTTCCTTGCCTTCCTCATATCCCTGCTAGGAGGACTCTGTCAAGCCTAGAGCTGTAAACAGATCCCACATCCTCCTCCCCTGAGCAGAGAGAGTTGAGTCAGCCTCTAGCTTCTGCCTATACTGGTTGTGCTGCTCTGTGGAACCCAGAGAATGTGAGGCCAGCACATCCATGCTGGATGCAGATCTCCTGCAGATGCCAAGAGCCAGGAAGACAAGAGGATGGAACCCTGGATGACTCTGGTCTCCACCTCCAGACTCTGAGTCAGGCCTTGCTTTAGAGGCATTCAGGGGAGAGAATTCCCCAAAGTCCCTCCTGCACTTCTCCAGGGTGCACAGGAGGTGGAGAAATGCAAACCAGGCTGAATGTACCACTCCAGCCGCTGCTCAGCTGTCACGCACACAGACACGGTCGCACATATCCACGCGTACCACAGATGTATCTCTATGCCTCTCTCCCTCTCCCCCTTGTCTGTCTTCCTCTCCCCATGCTTTCTCTGATATTTCATATCCTCCTCCCCTTCCCTCCCACTTTCCTCCCCTTCCACTACTACTCACCCTCACTCTCCTCTCCCCAACCTTTCTCACAAACATATCCTCCTTCCTCTGCACACATGCATGGGATACACATAGCCTTTCTTGCTCTCTCACCATCTCTCACACGCTCATACATATGCATATATGCATAATGCTCATGCATACTATGCACAATATAATACTCCATCCATCTCTCCCTCCCCGCCAAGCCCCCAACAGCTGCACATGCAAACCCCAACCCTAAGCCCTCAGACCGTCTGTGGCCACTGTTCCTTCAAAGCTTGGCTCCAAAGATTTTCTCAGGCCATTCCATCTCTATGTACAGCCCAAATGGCAATCAAATCCTAAACTGGTGCTCTAGCCTCAAAGACTGGACTCAGGCTCTCATGGAGAGCCTGGAGTGAGAAAGCTGAGGTTAGAGAAGGGCAGTGGCTGGAGTGTGGTCACACAATGGTTTGTGACAGAGCTAGAGATAGAACCCAGTTCCCTGGACCCCTAGACCAATGTTGTTGTTCTTTTTTCTCCTCCTCTTCTTTTTCGTCCTCCTGCTCCTCCTTCTTCCTCCCTTTTCCTCTCTCCTCCCTCCTTCCTCTTTCCTTCTTCCTTCTTTTGATTTTTAGTGCTGGGTGTTGAACCCAGGGGCTTGCGAATATTAGGCAAGCACACTACCACTGAGCTACCTCCCGGGGCCTTCTTCCCTGTCTTCTGATAGAAAGTGCATCTCCCATGTCCTGAACCCTCACTGTGTGATAAGGGAGACACTGTCAGGATGAAATCAAGAGGTGCCATGATAAATTGAGGCAGAGACCTGAGTGCAGATGGTTTTGAGTCCATGAGTTTGTAAACTCTCAACTAAATAACCAAAGACATCTCAGAATGTTTTTAATGGGTCTGTGTCAGCTCCAGACACAGGATGGTTATCTCTAGCCAGAGCTGCTTCTTGATCTCGCAGAAGACTGTATGGAGGGATGTCTGGACCAGCTCCAGAGTAAGCCACTCTGAGAACAGCCTAGGACATAGGGTTTAGCCAGGCAGAGTCCTCCTCACTCCCTCGCCCACCTCAGAGCAGCAGGGCTGAGAGATAGGACAGAGTGTGGCATTGGGCAAAGGCATCAGCATTTTGAAATGCTAATCTTTCTTTGCCAGGCAAAATGACAACTGTAAGAAAAATCTGGGCATTCTAAGATGCAGCTTGGCAAAGTGTGTGCTGCTTGGCAAAGCCCCTGGTTTACTGTTTGGGTGAAGCAAAACACTCCATTCTTCATCCTAACTCTCTGCCTTCTGCATCAGCTGGCCTCAGTATCAGTGGCCCTGCCAACAACCCAGAAAAAAAAAAAAGGCTCATCTGTTGCCATGGAGGCTATCTACTTCTTCAGAGCCTGGGCCTTGAATCACTGCCTTTGAAAATAAAACCCTCCACCACCAATTGGGCAGGGAGCTCTAAAAGAACTTTCCCATGTAATACCTAATTATTGAGAGCTTGTTCTGTACTAAGGACTATTCTAGGCACTCAGTTACCCTCACAACAACCCATGAGGCCGGTGTTCTTCACCCATTTTACAGATGTGGAAAATAAGGGAAAAGGGGTCAATAGAGTACCTTTTCCAAGGAGTTAGGATTCCTATCCAGGCATGCCGGTCCTGCACTCAAAAGAGTGATGCTCTTTTGAGAAGATGCTCTCAAAAGATTTTTAAAAAATCTGCAGTCTTTCTAAAGGATGGGTTCTAGGTTAATCCTAGTTCATGGTTTCAATTTGGATGAGAAAAAAGAAAAAGTCACCTCTCCAAGCAATTTATTCAAAGCTTCTCTTGAGAGATATTTTTAGTTGTATACAGATGGAGCAGGTCTTTCTATTCCAAGTCCTGGAGTCCACTGTGATAGATAATGCTAAAATAAAATAAAAAACACCCCCCCACCTCACACATGAGATCTTTGGTCAGGCTCCCACTCTGAAGGTGGGGATTGGAAGCAAATGCTCACGATTTCCATCCCTGAAGGAAGCATCACACAGGGTGGCACCCAGAGCTTAAAGCTCCTCAGAGTCTGTTTCGGCAGAAGCTGCAGAGGCCTGGAGATGTGACAGAAGCAAATCCATTTGGAGGGTCTTTCTGAAAGTCAAACAACCTGGACACTGGAAGTGATGTTTGTGATCCTCCATTGACAATGTGGATAACAGGGATGGAAGATGAGCTCAATGACTTAGAACAAAATACTACTTCAGGAATTCATCCAAAGAGTGTATGGGAATTGTGATGTTCCTCATCTGTTCCCATCTGTCAAAGCAACCCTAGATATGCAGATCGGAATTATTGCTCTGCTTCCTTGTAGGTCTGAGTGCTTTAGCTCATTTACCACCAAGACGAAAGTCACATTCGATTGACAGATTGCATTATCTGTATTTGGTCTCATGGTTTCAACTTATTTTTCAAGTCAAACCATAGTAGTAGCTTTTTTGATATTAACATCTAAACAGAAGTATACTGACTTTATGCTTTATTTCAGAATATGAACTTCCATTTTGTAACAAATGGCTATTTAGTTTGCATGAAAATGAGTGAGGTATGCATCTTTTTAAAGTTTATGCTTCTGTCCTTCATATGGGAAAAGAAATTATTTCTAATGCAATCCATTCCATAAAAATGTGGAGCAAAATTTGGTACATATGCACTTGTGTGGAAGGAAGGGGCCCAACAGCAGAGATCCGGTTAACTGACAGTGAGAAAAACAGAACCAACATATCTGTATCCTTTTCTGAGTGAGTTCTGTATAAACTATAGTGTGCTGTAAGCAGAGTGCTCTGGGTCTTCGTGAATATTCTGAATCAAGCACACACGTGCATAGGTGTGTGACCTGAAGAATATTTTGCTGACCTCTTCACAATGGAAGGACATGCACATTCTTCAAAATCATGCTGGACCCTGTAGAAAAAAGCTTCCTCAATTCTTTCTGATCAAGCATTCTGCTACCTTCTCGTATGTGTGTGTGTGTGTGTGTGTGTGTGTGTGTGTGTGTGTGTGTGTAAAAGAGAGACAGAGAAAGGGGAGCATGAAGAGGTCTTCTTAAACATCAGAAGTAAAAATCACCTGTTGCAATATTTGGGATTACTAATAGCATTTTGTAGTCATTTGGAAAAACACAAAGAAAGAAACTGTCTCCAGGCATGTATTGAGGTGCACATGGTATGTGTGAGTAGAAATTTCAAGTGTCAACCTCATGTTTCATTCAACATCACAATGAAATTTTATTTGTAAAGTCTACACTGGTTTGGACAGAGCACAACTTGGTCCACCTGAGAACTGGCATTAGGAATCACAATGGGCAGATAACTTTTCTTGTAGAACTTTCTTTTAGGTGACCCCCTGAGTTTGCCCTGCCCACCTAGAAGGGTGGAAGATCTGTATCAGAACAGGATGAACATTGCAAGGATCACATTTCAAGCAAGTGCCTGGAATTACAAATAACAAGTTTCTTCTTGTTCTGAGAGAGCTCCTTTGTGATCTGCATCATCAGAGAAAAACTTTATCTGTGCTTATTAGTAATAGTGCACTTAAGAGGACGCTAATATTAGAGCACTACAAAATGTAAACACATTATGATTTGGTGCTTAATGAAACCAGAGCAGGGTGGTACTGATACCCATTTTACAAATGAGAATACTGAGGTTCCAAGAAGAAAAGTAATTTGCTGTGGTTGCAAAGCTAGCAAGTGGTCACATTCCCTCCATCACCATCTGTTTACATACGCCCCAGAGTATACATGAGTGGGGTCAAACTTGGATGCACACTTTTTTCTCTACACTAAGGAGGTGTACCTATTTGTCCCACCCAAAAATACATTCCCTGAGATTTTTCTTCAGATCATTCCTTTCTGCCGTCTGAAGCATGTTTGTGTAGCAAGCCATTAGCAAAGCAAACCCTATGGTGTGGAACTGGCAAGAAAGCATGCGGTGAGATGAAACCACACGTCGGGTTTTTCTATATTACAGCCTCTTCAACTTTCAAAGCAAGAAAGTAAAAAGAAAATTTTTTAAAAACTCACATGATATTTCCTCTGCAAAATTTTATTAAACTGGGCAGCTTTAAATGAGCTTTAGTGACTCTCCTTCCCTGCAACATAAGCGTTGATGGATTTTTCTCAGCTTGGTTGTCTGGATTTCACAGCTCTCTGTCACCTCCCCTCTGAAGCTGGTAATAGAAACAGGAAGTGGTGCTATACTTTTCGTCACTCTGGGATTGCTCTCTGCCTGGAGCTCGACAGTCTTTCCCCAGGGAGAATTCCTGGGCTACCCTCTTTCTTTGGGCTTTTCTGGCCAAGAGACCTGGGAGGGAAGATTTTGGTGCTCCATCACCCATGTCCTGGCATCTGATTCTTTCTCAAGACACTTGAGCTAGATCTCTGGGCAGAAGAACTTGGCAGAAAGAAAACTACTGGTTCCGGTAATTTTAATAGTTAAGCAAGTTTGACTTGTCTTTTATTTCACAATTTGCTATTGTTGATTATTTACTATAATCCTTTCTTACAGGCCACTTGATTGTTGCCAATGATGTTTTTCAACAGAGCTGGGTCATTTTTGTCCTGCCTATTCATAAGTTTTTAGGATTTTGTCTGTTAATATTTGTGCAAATATTAAGAAATGATGTATAAAGGGCATTTTGAACTGTTGGCTCCAATTCAAAAAAATATGGGGGAACTGTGGTGACTGCTTTATAAAAACAGGTGGAATTTTATTCTTCTGCTGTTAACACAGAAACAGGGTGTGCTGAGTGTCACAGCTGTGCACTGTAGTTACACTGCCTCTGAGGCTGGGGCCAGGCAGGGGGAAAGTCATGTGTGGGTTTACGGACACTAACCTACTCCACGCTAAGCCCAAATGCATGTTTTTTGTTTTGTTTTGTTTTGCTTTTTTTTTTTTTAGCAGCAACTGAGGAGACATATGTGTTCCAGGGCATTTCCTTACTTGAGCTTGGATTGTCACAGAGCAGCAGCAGAACATCATGATACTCTATCCATCACCCACAAAGGACATGAAGAGATTTCTTTGGGTCCTAAAGCTGAGAATTAAGTCCTTAGATTTTTCTATTTTTTTTATTTGAATCACTCCAACAAATATTTATACTTTAAAATATCAAATAGTTAATTTGATGTTTTGCCAAAAAAATAAAGTAGCCCATGCTTCACTCCCCATCTCATTCCTGCTTCCTAAATACAACCATTTTCAAATTTTAAGTATTTATTCATAAAAAATTCATTATGTATCTCCACATTTCTAAATAGCATGCTTAACCTGCTGATCTTATTTTTATTTTTATTTTTAGAATAAAAATAATTTCATCTCTTTATTTCCTTCTATAAAAGGTGTTTTTTATGCTTTCAACCCTCTCCATGCACAGATCTCCCCTTTCCCTTCATTCTTCCAGTCTAGTTATAACCTACTCTTTGCTAGATTTGTTTTCACTGTTTTATTATTGTTGCTATAAAAAATAGCTTTCTGGCATTGATTTGGAATGATCCAGTCATTCTGATATTTGATTCTGTTTATGTGGCTTTTCTTCCTTACCTCCTTAAAAATCTGAAGAATCTCCTCTTTCATCCCAGTGTTAGAATTTTCACCAATGGGCTTTCAGGTCTGTCTTTTTTCCTACCATTGTACTTGAGCTCTTAGAGAACCATTCACTTTGAAAACAGCTTTTTCTGGATTGGAAATTTTTCTTGAGTTATTTCTTTGATTATTTTCTTCTAGTTTTTTTGTGTCTTCTAAAATGCAAATATTGGACCACCTAGAGTCATTCTCTAGTTTCTTTTTTTCTCCTTTTTTTCTTTCTTTGTCCTTTGTTGTATTTTCTGGAAGACATCCTCAATTTTATCTTCCATCCTTTCTGCTAAGTTTTTAATTTCCACAGCAATTTTTTCTTATTTCTAAGCATTATTTTCTTTCACTTCTCTATTCCTTTTGGCATATTATGTAGTTGCTTCATACCTGCAATACTTTTTCTTAATAATATTTTTTGATGTTTTCTGCGCCTTCGAGTTTCTTTTCTGTTTTTGGTATTTATCTTTAATGATAGTGACTTTGCTGAAGAATCCAATGACCCAGGACTGTCTATTCATCTTTGAGAGTAAGATGATGGGAGCAGATTTGAAGACTCACTGACTGATGAGCTTCAGCCTAGGATGATCTAGATGGACTATTTTATTGGGGAACTGTCAGTAGGTCTTTTCCTGGGAGTTAGTCAGTTTTCTCAGAAAGGAATAATCCAGTTCCTACTGGTAATGTAGTCTACTAGTCAGTTTAGGGGAGCCCAGTGGCAGAGGGGGAACAACACCATCATTCAGCATGGGGGCTCAACCCATCTGTTTATGTGGGTGCCTGACCTTCATACACCTGGAACCCATGGTCCCTCTGTGTCAGCCTTTCTAGGGAATAACCTTGAGTCTTCTGCTGACGTGGGTGAGGGCAGTGTCCTGGCTGAACACAATGTAAAAGGGAACCTACCTCCTTCTCCTGCCTATACTCCCACATCCGAAAGTAACTGATGCTTGTAATTTATGAGCCTTGCTGGGGTCTGATGCATGAATCAGGTTCCCACCGCAGCATCAGCTTCTCCAGGGTGCCAAGTCATTTACTTATGTTTCATTTGTTTTCCAGAATCCCAGATGCTATTACTGCAGCCCTTGTAAGAGTTTTGACTTTTATATCTTATTTGTATTTTAATAGGATTCAGGAAACATCAAAGTAATGTGTGGGTTTAATTTACCTAGTCCAACTGGAAGCCCGTCCTTAATTCTTGGTTGTATAGCAGTGGCATTTGAGCCAGATGAGGACATCCCTGGGAAACTACAATCCCAGTGTCACATTGTAGAGGCGGCATAAATTATTAATTTTCTCAGTTATCCAGAAGGATCACCTCCGGCCTCTCAGAGTTATGCATGTCCATCCTAGAGAGGATAGTAATGCTGGGAGGTCTGATAGAGGCTTCAGCAATGTCTTGCAAACTTATTTTGACCCACATTAAGAAGTTTGGTTTCATCTCACAATCTGGGAGGCAGAAAGATATACTTCCTTATAGACATAATTTCTAAAGCAAAAGTTTAGCAAAACAGTAATTTGCTACATGCAGAACACTCAGGCATTTTTATTCTATTTTAGTTGCTTATGTTTTTTAATGACCCACTGGTGGGTCACAAGCAAAAGTTAGAAAAAGTAGTTGTCACCTGAAGTCACTCCCCATCTCAGTATGATGGTCATCTTCCTGCTCTAAAACTTCCCTTCACACTCAGGGTCCTCAGCACCTGGCTCCAGCCTGTCTGACAACCTCATCCCTTTGTATATATGCTTCTTACAACAGTGATTCCAGCATTCTCCTAATCCTGGGACTTTAGGTTTCAGGAAAAAACATGTATATTTTCATAGGTATTATGAAGCTAACTGTGGCCCCAGAACAGGTCAAAATTAGGAAAACATCAAGGGCCGCAACCTGGTGATAATTGCAATTTAAGTTTTGATGTTTATCCTTCCTATCTTTTCTCAATGCCTACATTGTTTTCCTCCTCCTCCTCCTCCTCCTCCTCCTCCTCCTCCTCCTCCTCTTCTTCTTCTTCTTCTTCTTCTTCTTCTTCTTCTTCTTCTTTCAACATAAAATTAGTTTACAAATTGGTAACCTTTCCTACAGAGCAATATTTTTATGGGAAAAAAATTCTTTTAGAACATGGTACTTAAAATATGCTACCATAAGGGACTCTGATCAGGATATCCTATAACTTATTATGTGGTATCCTATTATTTAGAAATATTTTTGCCACTTTTATGACTGACAATGAAGAACTGCTTTGTACACATTTTTGTACGTAAGTCTAAATATCTGCAGACACTTTCATTGTATTTTCAATGCATACTGCCAAGTTCTCCCGAAAGAACAAATCCATTCATATTCCTATAGGCATGGAAATTCTTTTGGGAATACATATTAGCCACTTCTCAGTATTTTTCAAAATACCTCTTGTAATTTTAAATTTCTGTAAGATAATATAGCTCCGTCATTGCCTGTATGATTCCTTTGTTTAGTACCATGCTTATAAAGAACTTCCAGAACCCCAAAGCTTGAATATAAAGTCACTCCAAGTAATATTTGCCAGTTTTTCCAATGAGAAAATGAGCAAAAGTACTTTTGTGGTATTGAGGATTGAACCCAGGGCCTGTGCATGCTAAGCACATGGTCTACTCCTGAGCTACATAAACTTCTAGAAGAAGAAATGAAGTTATCAATGTCAATTTATAAACCTGCTAATATCGTGACATGCACTTTTAAAAATCAGTCATATGTATAATCCTGTATTAGTTGGGAACAGTTGTCTTTTCCCTTCCTCACTTCATGAGCCAGTTTCACAGAAGCTCTTGGCTTGTCTTGGATGTCAGTGCTTCCACCCTTGACAAAAGTGCTCTGAGTCACATGATGCCATTTTCCCAACACCACAGCTATACTTCCAGCTGAGTTATTTTGAATCTACATATAGTTTTGTTAAGCCACAAAGAGAGAGCCTCATGATAACTTTTTTTAAATGTATATTTTTTAGTTGTAGATGAACACAATACCTTTATTTATTTTGTGTGGTGCTGATGATCAAACCCAGTGCCTCACCCATGCGAGGCAAGTGCTCAGCCGCTGAGCCACAACCCCAGCTCCTCATGATAACTTTTTTTTTTTTTTTAATTTTTATTTTTATTTATTTTTCTCAAAAGTTGCATTTAAATACATGTTATCAAACATAACAGAAAAAAAAACAAATTTTCAGAAGCTGTACACACTATTCACTGAAAATATTTGTTGAGGCAAATAGAAAAAAAAAATTATTACAATCATAATTTTTCTAACTTTGCACAAAATTATAAGCAGATT